>LYUA01000581.1:270558-281942 GCA_002093875.1 Calopteryx splendens | reverse complement strand
AACGATTGCGGCCGGGGGGGGGGGGGGAGAGGGGTTGGACGGATGGAGGGCGGTAGCGGACAACGGCAATGATCGGATGATGGTGGTGTTAAAGTGTATCGGTGGGGGGAGCAAACAGGGGCGGGGACGGAAGGTGTGAAGGAGCCAGGAGAGTGGTCACTGATGGATACCGGCATTGGAGAGAGGCCTGGGGTTTGGGGGTGGGGGGGAGCGGACGAGTAGGTGAAGGAAACGGAGAGCCTTTAGAGCGGAAGACACTAATAGCGCTTGAAGGTGGCTCTAGGCAGTCATAATTGTGCCATACGTCTACCTGTCGACATCAACGCGGTCTGTGGGTTTGAGTCGCCATGAAGATTTCCGTGAGGGTGAGGGGTGACTGGCTTCAGGTGCCCTGCAGAGATGGTGAGTACCTCCATTCCAGTGGAGACGGTGTTGGGTCACTTAGAATTTATCGTCACCACGAAGCTTTCGAATTTGAGGGAAGTGCTGGATTTTTAAGCTTTGAAACATTCGGTGCCTTATCTTGTTCACTCCGCAAACTCTCGCGAAATGATTATGCACTTACGGATCTGTTTCGCGAATGCATCACTACTTTTTAAATGACAACGGTTGCTTTGTTATATTCTACAAAATATTTTTATTCAAGCACTACGACCTAGGTTTCGTCGCTTGGTAGGCTCGTTCACCTGATGATTGAATACAAATATTTGAGCAACCATCTTGTGTGGAATATAGCTAAGCTTATGTTTTCGTTTAAGCATGCTTCAGTTCCATCTACGTTACGCCCGACACCGTCAATTTCAATGCATCTTTATGCACATCCAAGCGAAATATGATTTGACGGAAACGGGAAGACGCCGGAAGGGCTATTGTCGACTGCGGAATATCTACATTTGGAAAATTGAACCAAACGCTTTGATGGAATTTTCGTATGTTTCGTGTAAATCATTTAATGGATCTCCATTTCGACAGAGACGTGGTTATTTTTTATGACCTGGTTATGGCGACATCATCAGGTGTAACCTGGAGTTTAAAAATCCACTATGAAATACGCTGTGAACCCATCTCCCTCCACATAACAATCTTACAACGTATATGAAGGCGAATTTAAATAGCTTACGGCTTCATCTGATGATGAAGTAATACCGTTGAGCCGAAATCGTGGAAGAATAAACTCTTTTAGATGGAAAAGGGTTGCAAGCTCTTTCCGATACGAGTTGACGTACCTATACTATGCTTTAAAGCGCTTTAACGGCAGCCGGCACAGTTTTTGGAAGAGATTTAATGTGTTCTCACTATAATTTTTACCGGAAAATAAACTACATAGATTTTTTTAAATAATAACCAATGGCAATGCTATCTCTACCGATGACTTGCATGAAAGTAGAATTTGCGTGCAGCTTCTCTGGGTAGTTCCGGTTTCGGGGCCGGGTAAATGATTAGATGACATCCCTTAAATACCTACCCATTTGAATTACTTTACTATTAACATTTTCATCTATTGGTCACCGTAATCCTCTGAATTCAAGTGAATGGTTCTAAACCCTCAAGTTACAGCTAGATGCTTGTACGGGAACAGCAGAACCGCGAAAGAGTAAATATTTACCCTTTGAGTATCCGAGGGCAGTCCATGCACTTAAAGCTGAGAGTAGAACGGTTCAGTGCTCGAGTAGAATCCTCAGGTTCATAACATGTCTTCTCTCACGGAAGAATCTACAAATCATTATTGAGTTCAGAAGGATCCAAAATATACTTTTCGTTTTCTCTATGAATAAATTATGCTTGGAGTGTTTCAAGAGGGGAGGATATAGCGAGAAAATTAGAGTATATCTAATGAAAAGCAGCTTTTCCTGCTCGAAAACAGTTTTTCGTTTAAGTTGCTGGCTTACAAATCCCCGGAGGTAATTAATGTTTTCGTAAAGTTGGATTCTTTCTCGTCTGGGCTGCTGAATCATTGAGTATTGATACTGTTTCTTTAAAAAAATCAGTCTCATATTTAAAAAAATAAAGTAATAGTATTCGGTAATATTCTCGACACATTCTTTACAATTTTCAATTCACGGAAGTTCAGCTGCACGTCATGCTAGTTTCCTATATCCACAATCTAAATTCTCGACTTCTGCACATCTGACCGTTACAGGAATTATTCAGACGAATGGGATCAAGCGATTTAATCCAGGAAACTCCGAACTATTCTCCTTCTAAGTGCATATTAGATTTAATTTATTAAATTTATCCATATTGTAAGGTTATCAAAATAAGTATAATATGTTCCCACTGCAACCTGTAGTCCTGTAAATAAATAAAAACGTAAAAATAACGCAATGGAAATAACACAATTCGCTTTAGCATGAAAATTTTGCAGAAGCAGTTTGTAAATTTGGATTCAAATTGCCGTTAGTGTAATTGAACGGAAAATGATCAAATGCCATATTTTAAAATATTGCACTTCGTATGAATTAAAACGCTGTAAATATTAAGTAAAGGATGTTACTTCGCGCAAATTACAATTGCACATAGGCCTCGTTATTTCATTATGCACTATATTTCATAGAACCTTATTTAGGATATCTGTATTAATTTCCAAAACAACTTTTGAAATTAGTACCTCTACGAGAAGGTGTTCACTCAATCAGCGCAACAATATTTGTTCTGTACTAATTTCCATTTTTTCTTAAATTTCTATATAGGTGAGAATTTTTAAATATTTCCAATAATGTATCAGTTCTTGATCAAAGCTTTAAATAATAATTAAGCGAAATAACTCACACTATTTGCAAGTTGGTTGAAATCAAAGAAGGAAATTGTCTACTGAGTTATATCGCAGTCAAAATTTATAGTTCTACTCCTTACGTAATCATTTAAATTTTCACAAAAATTAGAAACATAACTTAATGTTTTCAGGCGAAATTTAATGATACTTGATTGCCTGAATAAAATAAACTAGGTAAAATTAAAAACACTTATTATTTCCCTTCATTCGTTAGAAAATACTTTAAAATCTGAGTATTTGAGCACGGTAAATATGACTCTTATGATTATAGTAGCAGTATTATACAGAAATCAAAGCGACCTGGTCAGAGGAGCTCCAGAAAAATATAAGACTCCAGAAATAAAAAAATGAGCCGAGCCCTGTCCTACCTACCCTACCCCTATTGCACGATATTTTACATAGTATTCAAATAAAGATTATAATGCAAGAAACAATTAAAGAAAGGAAAAACCTCCCCGGAAACTAGCGTCCACAATTTTGCATCATTCCTTTGAATCAAACGGAGTTGCTAAATTTACTCTTGATTTAATTTTATAATACGTTAAACGTTGCTATGAACTGAATTTCAAAGCTTTGTAAATAGATTCCACGTTGAACGATAAGGAATGTCAGAGGCAAATAATCACAGGCTCACGACCACAGAGTAATTGAAACAAGGTCAAATATGTTAATTCTCAAAACAACCCATCGGAAAAACAGATCTGGCGAACTGATGAGGCTCAAAAGGATTTAAAAATGCCGAGGATAAAGCACACTGTCTCCAAATGCAAACTTCTATTTATAAAATGTGGAATGAAAGTTTATTTGAAAGAGGAATTAGTCACATCAATCCTGTAAAATTCACTACAGTTTTCTTCATCTGAACGAAATTGCTGGCTTAATATAAGTTATTTTTTTCCCAAACGTTTACCTACGGTTACGATATATTTTTAATGCCCGTACAAAAATTATATACAAGAGAAATAGATAAAAATAGTATCAGAAATAACTCAATATTTCACTGAGCCTTTTCCTTCCATAATAGCAGATTTTTAGAAGCGTTCAATATTGCGGCGTCACCAAATGAAATAAATTTTATGCCTCGAGGAGTCTTGCAGCGAAAGGCTAAATAGGGAGGCAGTTTTTTAATTACACTAGAGGAAATGCAGTCCTTGGAAAACTATGATCTCTTCTTTACTAAACATTTTTTCCAGTCCGATAGACTCGATCTACGCACCTAATGGAAACGAGATAAGCCAGGGCTAGATTTCTCATGAATCATGATCGATACGAAAAGTACACGCGTGGTACGGGCTACGTCTGTCTTATTCGCCTAGCTTGGCGAATGCATAAACCGATGCTAAATCGGCCGTAACTCTTTCCCAAATATACCAACTAAAGCTTTTGTACTCTCAGGTTCACATAAATTCTATTATAATCAAATAAGTCCTTTTATTTAAGGCAATAGGTACTAATGTTTTGCATAAACCTGTTCCGACAAGAGATGCTATATTCATCATAAGATCTCGACAGAATGCATTCCCAACCTGAGATTAGTGGTGTTTTTATGAGCACCAAATGATAATATTGAGATAAACTTGAAAATATGTGAATGATGTGCTGTCATTTAAATCCCTACTGCTGATATGATTATCCATCTTGCCCTTCAATTAATACCATCAAGTTGTAGGGACGGCATTTAGGATTGGGACCCGACCCCTTTGTGATTGTATTACCACTCGTGTAATTGGAATTGGGCCAAAAAATAAATCAGCATTATTAAATAGTTCAAGATATCTTTTAATAAAAATTTTAACAAAAAGTGGTGTACGAAAATTCCAAAATAACTGCGTTGTACTAAGTGCGTCATTATCATTTTACTTAATTACTAGTTCCAACATTTTTCACTGGGTTAAAATTTTCCATTCGTTAGTCTTACTGTCGGCTTACGTCAAAACACCCTGTTCACGTTATGATATTAGATTAAAAATTTCTCAAGTCTAGAGAAAATTAAATCGTCAGACTCAACAGTAAAAGTTTGGAGGGCGGAGTTTGAATCGAGGGGACGCTCACGATCTTTGCGTTCCGATTAGCACAGGGGTTGTCAGCTGCTAACTACAGCATAACACCAGAAATGCTTTCGAAAAGGAACTTTCAGAGATTCTTGGCAAACCAATGTGAAATTCATCAAATATATTCGAACATATTTGTAACATATTCCAAATTCCTTAGTGTAGTACGAGATTTTTACTTAAATTGCACTACGACTGCATACCTAGGTGCCTCTCATTTCATTGCATTAGTTAATTGCATTCATCATAATTCATGCACCGGGATTGACGTAGAATTTTGTCATTTATTTTCGTAAAACTTAATCAATCATACCGCAACCGTCTATCTGCATATCAGGTTAAAGAGTGTAGAAATATTTTTTAACGATGTATATTAACGGTATATCAAATGAATTTGTTGTAATTTACTTTAAATTGGCGATCTTCCTGAATCATTGGTACCACTGTTTTTCGACAAAGCAGGTATCTAACAAGAATGCGACCAAAAGATACAACCAGGGAGCGTTCACATATTCGAAAGCGGCGATCAGCCCGGTTCATTCACTATAAAATAGACCTCAAAAAGGCCTTCCTCAAAATATTTGAACCCTATACGTCACTAAGGCACGATACACGTCACAAATAGATCACATTCGATCGTTCAAATCTCCGGTCCCTTTCCGCACCTTGAGTGCGTTCAAATGAATGCTAATGGGTGCTGTATCTATTGGCGGAAGTTTAAGAAAAAAACCTTGTAGACTCTTATACCTTTTCGTTATGAATTCATTCCTGAGGAAATAATTAACGTCGATGACTGATATCCGAGTCCTTAAAGAAATGTTAGCAGAGGAGTGGCAGATGTCCTTGGGACTGATAGTACTGCGACTCTGAACTTGCAACAGCTCCAATGGTCGTTTCGTAAGAGGCGGAACTTCGGGGCATGGCAAAACCTCGGAGATGTGACGCACCGCGATTTTGGCGGAGAAGAATGGGGGAAGGGCGATCGGCTGAGCGATCGTCACTTCAGGTGGTCTGATTTTCGGAGGGATCTGGATTGGCTCGCAGTTAAAGCCAATATAGGTGTGACACGTAAGGAACCAATGGGAAAGATGTGGATGAAGAGAGCGGTGCTGGGGAAAATCTATCACACTCCGATTAATTATCCAGTTTATAAATGCACGAAGCATGCCAATGCTTAAGGATTTCATGATTTTAAGATGAGTTCAACTCAAACACTTTGAAATTTTTAACTGAAAAATAACTGGGCCAAGTAAAAATTTCATTGGATCCTTAACCTTCGAGAACATTTAAACATCATGTCGCATTGCTCACAATTGTCAAATATTATCTGGAATAAATGGATTTTCTCGCGACACACATGCAGGGTATAAGCATTGCAAAGATGCGGCTGTCAATTAATCAAATGATAAAAACAATTTAAATCGCGAAAGAAATGACTAGGAACAAACCATGGCAATGCTTCGTTTTTGTGTGCCTAAAACGCTTTGAATTTCGACTTAACGTAAATATATATTCCTATGACCTTTACATTTTCCCAGAAATTTTAAAATATAGCATGTATTTCAATTTAAATGCGCAGAAGGTAACAATTTTGGTCAATCGAGATCTGTGATCATTTTTTTCACATTTTCCTAAATAATCGAAAGCTTAATTGGAAAGATAACTACACAATCGTGAGAAATGGGCATTCTTCTGAAGATGAGCTTAATATTTTATGACAACTACCGAAAAAATGGACATTTGTTTTCAAGCGCTGTATTCTTCTGACATTAACAACCACGTCGCTGACCGTAGAATGTCTAGTTTGTAACATTAGCTACATTGCAAATGGGCTGAATACAATTATTCCTAAATTATCATATAAACACAGGAATTACGATATCAAGGACAGCGACGAGGGCCTAGTTGGCACGTCTAGAGCCCCCGATGACAAACCACGGGGAGAAAACATTGATCCAATACGTTTATTTCCTTAAAAAAAGTTAGAGAAATTCTATCAAATTAAAATTTTGCAACAAAATTTATGGATAAAATATGTCCTGGCCCTGAAAATAAAGAGTCACCGTGACTTTACAATGGTTCGATCGACGAGAGTCGCAATTCAAATAAATATTTGGTCATTTTTTTCCGAATGGGCATTCTACGGGAAGAGATTCGTGATCATGAGAATGGAGGGGTTTGAAATGATTGCCAGATTATGTATTAAATTTAAATAAAGTGGATTCCAAATTTCCGAGTGTGAGGGTGTCAAATATCCTCTTCATAACTTTCAAAATTAGATTTTTGTGCTGAAAAGTATCGGCATACTACCAATTAAAAACGATGAGGACATAAAATTAAGTGTTAGTAGGCCGCACAGGTAAAGGAACTGCTCCATCTACCTTGGATGCGTGACTTTCACACGGTGTAAGGCTCAGTACGAGGTGAGCTCTACCCTCACTTAGAGAACCAACTTTCGGGTTGATAACTGTGAGGGATCGTGAGCGTGGGTGTCCGTACATTTTTCCGTCGTAATAGTAGTAGAATATTTAAAGGGAGCATCGACGCCTAAGGTCATGCTGCACCGCTCATAACTCGTTATCGTAAGGTACATTTTTATAGCTCTAAATTGATGTTACATTCCGCATGCATCAATAATTCAGTGGGCGTAAGGAGTAATATACACACATACGTCATAAATACACGTACAGATATACATGCATATATAGTCTCAAATACAGAGACATGAATATACATACACACATACATACAGATGTATACAAATACATACAAACACTTGATCTATAGAGTGCTAAAAATACCACTTTCCCTTAAAAAGCAATAACACGGCTAATACTCTCGGAGTCATCGCGCAAGATATGTGGCAAATCGCCACATTTTTCCGTTCCTCCTTGCCTGTGAATACCTACGCTCTGAGGCCAAAACCGAGAAACACGAAAACGTGTACCTCCCTCTAATCTGCAGGGAAGATTACGGTGCGGTGGTTAGGTGAGGAGGCTCTGAGGCGCTACATGAAGATGCACTGGGGCGGAGACGCAGAACCAGAGGCCAACAAAGGTGTTCCGAGGGAAGAGAAAATCCAGGAGATACGCAAGACGCGAGGGGGCGTGATTCTCGACCCAGATGACCTCGTGAAGGACATTCTTGACGACAACGATTTCGTATCCGTAGGTAAGCATAAATGAACGACTGATTGCATCCGGGTACACCATCGAAGGGAATGAAAAGCCTCGTGATCAATATTTTAGTCTACCGACAAAATCTTAAAATTGAATAGTTCCTGCGTCGCAAGTGTGAGACTTGGGTGTATTTCAAATGGTAGCTGTTTTTCAAAACGATTGCTGTGATTCAAGGAATCAATTTATGATTTGGCATTTATAAGGTGAAACAAAGCTCACCTGACCTAGTAATAAAGATATTACGAAATAAAATGTTATTAAAGATAAATAATGCCTACGATACTACATTCAAAATAAAACTAGCATGCAATTAGGCATGCATTAATAAATGTCTGGGCACGAAGTAACTCAATTATATTGGTAAAGCATTTTTCTGTGCATTGTAGTATTAGTCTTAAAAATATGTAGCAAACGGAACAGCTAATGGTAAATTCTGAGTCATTTTGAAGAAATAGGAAAAATAAATGTCAAGAAAGAATGACATAATCAAATTTAGGATAAATCCATGGCAGTGTTTAAAAGTTCATCTATTTGTGTTAAATCAATGTGATATATTGTTATATATGTAACTTATGTATGCTTCAAGATAAAATATCATTGCAAGAGATAAATACTTTGAAATTATTTCAGTGTTAACGACCGATCGGCCGAATCCTGCCATCGCACCAACAGAGATGAATTATGTTCCAGAACAAATGTATCCTTTGATATCTTAATATAGCTTTCGAATATATTTAAATGTTAAAGTTGATACATTTTGGAACTACAGCATTTACAGAAGTGAATATTAGCTTGAAAATTACTCGATACATAAAAAGCGGCACATCGCTAATAAAAGCGTGTTAAAAACGTATTTCTACGTTTTTCCCCCTTACTTACTACTTGCGATCTGCGGCCGTACAGTATCCAGCCTGTTGCTTTGAAATGTGGTCTTTTACAATCGATATGGCCTTGGATATTTTTCCGTGCATCCCTATAGTATGCTCCATTTACAATTGTTTGTGCTGATACCACATGCATGCTGATACACTATTCCCTGAACATCGAAAAATGGTTTGATTAAAGCTATCCCAACAGAAGGGCGTGATAGTCCAGTAGAGCGCTGAGCTAATAACCAAAGGGCCGGGATTCGATTGGCCCACTGCGGAGACCCGTGGGAGTAGAAGTGGGTTCGACACTACCATTTTTCGGGTTCCAGGTCATCCTTGGAAATCACAGGCGGTTCAAGGAAAGCAACTAGCCACCATACCCTGACGTGTGAATTTCATACGCCGTCGGCCATAGTACTGGGTGAGCTCTGCCCTCCCCTACTAAACCGACCTTCGGGGTTGATTATTGTAATTTTTTTCTCAGCAGAAGGCTTTGGCTTTTTTGGTTTGGTGATACCGGAGATTTCCACACAAAGCTTTCCTGTTTGCTCTCGGGATCAAGATGATGTAGCGAAAAAAATTATGTAGAAGTTCCATATGGAGGGATAACATTCGAAAGGAATCCCTAATCTTCCTGTAACAACTTCGTGTATCAACTGCGAACAAACCTGCACGCGAACCCTCAGCTGTTCGGTTATGAGCAGTCTCGGAACCCATCGAGTACAAACATGTCTCATGTGCAATTCTTCCGTTACCAACCTGTGGTTTGCACGAAATAAAATTTTCAATATTTCTGATGCTAGTTTTATCGTTATTCGGCGATCATCTCCCACAATTTTATTGCACAAGCGTATTACTCGTCGCGCGTTAACTCCATCATTGCCGTAGACGAAATTAACATATTTCAACTTGAAACGGCTACCATTGACGCAATGTTTGAGTCAAATCAATGAAACATGTACGACACACACCCCACATATTAACCTAAAATACAACAAAAAGTTCAATAATCCGAATATAAATTTATAATTATCCCTTTTATGGAACAGCCCTCCCCCTGTTAAAATCTCTAACATGAATGAAATACCTAAAGCTTAATTCTTTATGCATTAAATGCTTTTAACATCATAATAGCCGACGTCATATAACCAAATGTAGAAGTCCAGGATGATCCGCTATTTACTTACCTTCGTCATTAAAATGCAAAACATCTGCTAATCCTAAGCTATTAATCCTTAAATTTTGCTAGACCAGGGAAGTACGAGCCACCAAACGAGGTAATTTACTTAAAAACAAAATAAGTGAATATCATCTTACGTTACGCTGTCACACGTTTTATATCCATGCTCTTACGTTTTTCAGTACATCCTCCTAGATGGAAATAGTCTGTCCACAGATGATCTCTTGCAGCTTGGAAGGGGCAGGTACAAAATTAAGGTAAATTCCCAAATTTTAATGAATTATGTATAAGACAAATACCAATCAGAGAATAAAGAAAAACTTTAGACATAACTTCTGACACAGCTCAACGTAAAGTATCTAGATAGTTAGAGTTATTCGGTGAGTGCAATAGTTATCCCTGCAGGCTAACCCGAATGCCGCGGGTTTGAATAAAGCCTTGAATGTGGATGACGCATTGCTCATTTTTTTATGGCTAAATTTGCCAGGAAATATGACCTCAGCCGTTGTAGAAACTTGACGCTTTAATATTATTTTTTTATGAGGGTCAAGACGGAAAGTCACTAAAACCTTATTTGTGAAAAGTATTTTTCATGTGAAATAGTGTTGTTGCTTGGAGTTAAAGTTATCTTTTTATTAAAAAACTTAATCGCGAAAATCAATTACATATATGATCTATTTAATTTGATTTTTTATAGATTCCGGGAAATATAATACATATATCTGATTGATAAATAATAGACTAGTTTTAGCTGCATAAAAACGCCATAGATGCTAAGACAAATTTCTGGTCAAAATATTACCAGGCGCGGATTTTGCATTCACAATCAAAAGCTGGTACTTCTTCTTCCTACGCCCATATTTGCTGAGTTTTTCCTACACCTAGTTCTTTTTAGAGCGAGAGTACAAGAAACTTGAGCAAAGCTGATGTGTTGAAAAAGGTGAAGTGATCCGTAGAGGTGAAATACGTACACGTGGCGAGAATGGGAGGAAGCATGTTTGGGGAAAGCAAGGGCAGAAAATTCCATTGGAAAGCAGTGGTAAGGATGGGAAAAAATAAAAGAAATGTGATAATTGAAAGAAAATGAAGCGATGTTTGAGAGGCATATTTGTGCCAGGAAGTGAAAACCAAGAGATATTTGAAAGGAATGAGGAAATCATGAAAAGCGAAAGAAAATGTTCCAGTAAAATCAACAGCATATCCTGGTATTATGATTGTGGGCCCTGACTATAATGATGGAATAGCCGTAGACATTGTAGAGGACCCCGTCTTATGAAAATTATCTAACAATCATATCAGAAAAACAGGTATATATATATATATATATATATA
>LYUA01000581.1:242809-257001 GCA_002093875.1 Calopteryx splendens | reverse complement strand
ATATATGTATATATATAAATATATGTATATATATATATATATACATATATACATATATATATATATATTTTTTTTTTACTCCCCCCCCGCGGTTGACTTATCATCGCCATAGGTGCTGGAATCTCACGGGCTGACACCTATTCGCCTCGGAGCCAAGGAAGGCATTTCTCTGATCAATGGGACGCAATTGATCACCTCCCTAGGCGCCGAAGCATGTGAGCGAGCAGAAAGGCTGGCACGGCAGGCGGACGTCGTGGCGTCTCTCACCCTGGAGGTGCTAAAAGGGACGTCCCGGGCATTTGACTCCGACGTCCAGAAGATAAGGCCTCACAAAGGACAGGCCTCTGTCGCCAAGCGCCTCCGGGCCCTTCTGCATTCGTCGACGTACCCCTCGCAAATTGCTGGTGGGTAACTGGGTCATTCATGGTTTCCGAGGGGGTCATTCACCCTGAAAAATATGATATTTCCATTAATTAAATAGATGTCATCCATGATTTTGGCGAAAGAACTTTTATAAATATTCAGAGTTTCCCTACAAAACATGAGATACCATTGGCTTGAAAAATCCTCCAAATGGTAGGTGTCGGTCTAGCTCTGCATGTATAGGGCGACCCACATAAAGTCAAGCCGCTGATATTTCCTGAACTGGTCACCAAACAAGCGATGGATACTCTTCCTTTTCGATTCTGTAATAAAATCCAACTATAAAATTTAGTGAACGACCCCTGTGATCCATACTTTACCCCTGCCATACAGAGATGGGTCTCACTTTGTCGAATTTTCCATTTCAGAAAGTCATAGATTCTGTAACCGGGTGCAAGATGCTTACACTTTAAGATGCTGTCCTCAGGTGCATGGAATCGTTCACGACACAATTGACTTTGTGCATGGGGTCATAACTGTGGAAATGAACAGCGGGACAGATAATCCAGTATCCTTTCCTATTGCAATGTAATTTTATCTATCAATCATCAAATGCGAAGTACTTCTATAGTTATTAATTGTGGTAAGTTATTTTTTTGGACAAATATTAAATTTTGGTTTATATATTGAGTACCATAAGATCAAATTATTTTGATTTTGAGCATCAAAGATTCCAATGTGAGTTGCATAATTACCTGATTTTTTTTATTCTGCAGCCTGGATTTGGATAATTTTTGCTGCACTTTGTCTTCCACAGTCCTATGCTGCAATCTAAAGTTCTAATTTATGTCATATGCATTTGAATTTTTGATGATTTCATACACATTCGCTGAATAAATTATTCACTGATGTGACAGCAGCAACCCAATATGATACTTTTACCAGCCTGAAGACAAGGAGAATACAGGGTTTGACGTGACACTGACATAAACTTCCAAGTCTAACATAATTCTGCAGAAAATATGTTAATTATCATTACATTTTGATGAATATCACTGTAGTCAACACAAAGCCTAGCAGTGTGTGAAATTCACACATCAGAGCAAGTTGGCCAGTTCCCTTCCTTGTACCGCCTGTGACTTCTCAGGACCTGGTACCCAAAACATGGTACACAGCTTGGGTGAAGCTGAGGGTGCCAAGAGGTATCACTCGGACTCGAACCTAGGCCCTCCGGTCAGTAGCCCAGCGCTCTAACCACTGGACTACCATGCCCATTTTGATGAATATTGATATCTTTAATATTCAACCCAAAAAAAACTTTTTTTTATAGTTTACAAACTTAATGAGGGTACAGTGTTCACTGATGGAGAGTATCAACATTTCACAAAATATGAAGTATAGAACTATTTTCATATCTAATTCTTTGTAATTCCATGAGTAATTGATCACAATTCAAGTTTTTTCCAAGATATTCTGAGAAATGTCTTTCAGGTTTAATTTCAATAATTGTATAACATGAGACTAAAAATTATGTCACATTACAAGCTGTGGATTCAGCTCCCTCAATTTCAGAAGGACTCACTTTTGGTATACAGTCCTATGGGTGAGCCTGACTAGCCCAAAAAAACCCCACCTTTCAACTCTTCTACTTTCTTCATAACTTTATGTGCTATAAACCAAGTCAATTTACAACTCCATAGAGACAATATTTTATGGATCAGTATAAGTATGCATTAGCAGCATGCAGTATAAGCATTCAATATGAGGGGTTGCTAATGAAGCTTTTTGGTAGGCCCACTATCTACATACTTGTTTCACGTTAGTTTAACCACAACAATCTACATACTTGTACCTGAGGTAAATAATTGGTAGTAGCTATTTTGGAACATACATGAGAGTCATTATCATTTCTGGCATAATGTAGATGATATAGACAGAGGTATGAACCCTGAATTCCTTGGAATATCAATGGTTTACTCTCTGGAGACTTCCTTATGCAACACATTTTGGAATGGAACTAATAAGGTCAATATTAATCAATACATATTTTTTTTAACAAATTCAACTTTAAAATCATGCTTACATATAAAATCTTTTGCAACTTCATAGCTCCGGGCACGAGTAATGACTGTGAACATAGGTTTCTAATGAAAAATGAATTATAGTGCAAATAGGCCACATTTATTATCTCAGAGTGCTCTTTACCACCCTGTGGCTAAAGAGTCAAAGGGATGGAGGAAGGGAGAAGATGAACATAACATTAGTCTATAAATAATGAGGCACAGTAGAGGCTACATTGCTTATCAACCCATCTAACACAATGTGCACCTCACTGTAAGTGTTCTCTGCCTAATGTTAGTAAAGGAATATCATTAAATACTAAAACCACCATCCCAATTGAACCAGGCTATTAGTGTAGAAAGTCAGTACACCACCCCAAACATAAATTCTACTCTTCTTGTTCAATCATTTACTAGAGTATGATACGGGGAGAATGTTTGGTAATCAAGGTAACAGGAAGAAAAGAAAAGGCATTTTGGATGGAGTGAAGGGAGGCAAAAAGTATGTGGAGTAAAATGATGAATTGTTGTATGAGGTATTTAGCATTGTGTTTAGAGTTAGAAATGCAGAAGTCTCTGGGTTCATGAAAAACCTAGCTTAGCCAGTTAAATACCAGTCTTATAAAATAGCTTAGACAGTTGTTATAAATAATATTCTGCAGTTTCCCACAAAGTTTTGAAATTCATATAACTGCACTGCTGCTGGGAAAATGCAGTTTTTTTATTCGAACTTTATGATCACTTCATTTAAGTTTTTATTACTAGGCAGCTCAGTAAAAGCAACAAAAGAGGAATTAATTTTGACCTAAATAATAATATTACTATTGAAATGAAATTAAGTTAGTTCTTTTCCACATTTTTATTTAACTCACACAATGTGACTGGTTTCACTGGTAAAGAAGAAGAGAAACTTTCATAACAATATTTATAATATATATATTCACGGACAGAGTTTGGGGGAAGGGGCTTGAGGTGGAGAGATTTTTGAGAGAGGGCAGGAGTCAGAAAAAATAATAAGTGCAAAGGTCTTAAAATTAGTGGAGGAGGAATACCGGGGAGGAGGAGGGAATAGGTTACCCCAATCCTTGGTGAGCGCAGGGCCTAATTGATAAAAAGAAATTCTCACCAACCTTTTATGAGGGTGTCTGTGTATGTTATGAGGAGACGGAAAAACCAGGAAATTGGTTGGGACATATATATATTTCTGTAATGGCCGTGTCAGCAGGTTCCCTTAGTGTGGCCATGACAGAGGAAAAAGGAGCTGGAGTGGAGAAATACAAGAGGGGGATACATTTGGCGGGGTAGGAGTTAATTATTTCGAGGAAAAAGGTCAGAGGTGACTAAGAGAGAGGAATATGGGAATACTAGTTCGTTATCCAGAGAATATTGGGCATCTTTGAAATTTACAATGTGTCCTTTTTTAAAACTTTAGGAAGGAAATGTATAGCAATTGGTTCTAATTTTCTGTTTTGAGGATCAAATTTTTTAAACATCTCACATGTTCCTTGGTGCCTGTGAAGACTACTTCCACTTTCCCCGAATAACACACCGAACAGTCATACCAATTATGCACCTCAACTTACCCCTGATTTTATGGTCTGATCGAATTCATCTTTCCCATTGTAAAGGATATTTCCAAGGGTAATGGGGGATAAAAAGAGTGTAATTGAGAGTCACATTAACTTCGCCTCTAAAAGATTAAAATTTTCACAAGGTGTTAGCTTCATGAAAATGTCAAATCTCTATAGAAGCAGTTGTCTATCCGCAAAAGTAGAATGCTTTTTGCTATACATATTGCCCTCTGCATGGCCACAGCAGCACACACACACACAGCAGCAGCACAGCACTTTTTCCTGAGTTATTTTTCAATGCTTTCACTTTACTAGTGAACCACCTGAGTCCTTTCTATTAATAAAAAAATATCTGTAAGCCAGGAAATAAAAAATCTATATTGAATTAATTAAACAATGCTCACTGTGATATGTTTTCTCAGATTCAAGGCAGTAATCCATGCAGGCATCAATATATTCTTGCCAAAACATATAATACATATATTACCCTAACTTTGAAACCCTGATTACTCCAAATCATTTTGCAGTTTTGTGAAGGGAAATGGTTTTTCTTCAACAATAGCTTCCATATCACTCCACTCTTCTCTGCAAATATTACAAGCAATGCTATTCACACAACATCTGCTAAGCATTCAAGAAAGGATCCACATAAAATCCAGAGATTCAGAAACATACAATGTACCCATTTCGATGTACCTCCTGACCCTTTGCAGGTTCTCGGAAGCAATGAAGCAGATTTGCCCCTAGGGAAGGGGTCACCCCTCTGTGAGTGAGAGAGAGCCAAAACTTGACCTTGCCAGGTGCACTCTACTAAGGATTTACACTGTATTTTAAATTGCCTCTCAATGGCATTCAACCTTCAAGGAACTCAAATTTTCACTTATGATTATTCAAATCTTCTTAGCAGTAGATTACCAGTGAAAATTACTTTTTGAAGAATGTATCCATTACAAGTAAAAATGACCAAAAAAGGTTATTGTTACAAATAATTCTATTACTGTTACTCCATTACATGCCATCAATAATATATCACTCATCATCCTATCACTAATCACATATACAAGTCACTAAAATATGTCACAACTCTTTTTACACCATGGCATAATTTGAGTATTGCAATGAACCAGATCCCAATGGATGAGATACTCTTTCCAGTTAAATACAAATTTGAATTTGTCAATATAAACTAAAAATTGAAAAGTAAAATTTAGTTCCAGAAAAGGTACTACTTTTCTTATCAATGAACAAGATTGTTTTTGCAGAGAGAGGTGAGATTATTTCAGCTGGTAACTTTCATGGAGAATATCCATCTAAGGTATTAGACTATCTTGCCATAGGAGTTCACGAACTTGCATCCATGAGTGAAAGAAGAACTGAGAGACTTGTTAATCCAGGTAATAAATATAGAGCATCAAAGATTTCAAATACCATTTCATTTCATGCAGAGTTTAAATTGCAAATTATTAGCTAAACCAAAGCAACGGGTATTTAAAAATGGCAATTAAGAATTTCCCAGTACAACTAGATTTAACCACCAAAAGAATTAGATGCAATGCTTCTTGTAATTCAATATAAAAATAGATGCACTTAAAAGATACCTACTTATTCAGTGTAATATACACAGATTTCAAGTATCAAATAATATTCATTTTAGTTCATATTATTAAAATGTTATGATACAAGGTTTGTCAACACTCATGAAAAGCCTAAATTTATCTGATTTCAATTAATGTTTTAGCAAGTTTGCTATTCCATATTGTTTCCCAAAAACAATGGGAGAAAATGTTACAGTATGCATACTTTCTTCAGTAAAATTACAATGGCAAGTACAAGACCTAAGTGAATTTGATGATGGCTCGATCAAAATTGAAAAAAAGTAGAAAATTGAGTTAGTTCTCGACTTTTTTAATTCTAGTTTTATTTCAACTGGGTATCATATTTTTTACAGCTCTCAGTGGGCTTCCAGCATTTCTTGTCCATGACGGAGGCCTGAATTCAGGATTCATGCTAGCTCACTGCACTGCAGCTTCACTTGGTAAGGACAGTTAACTATGCAAATATTAATTTTTTCTTGTCCTAGTTTTTGTTCCTTGTTCTCAAATTTTTAGATTTCATTCCAATGGCTTTTTTTTGTCACACTGCTGTCCTCAAGAAATTCAACAATGCTCTAGTATGTTTTACTTAGCAGAAAGTGTTTTAAATTTTTCTTAAAACTTGGGATTGATGTGTTTGATTTTATGTCGGTAGGAATTTTATTGTATATCATAGTAGCTATATGGTGAAGGTCTTTTTGCCCTATGGATAAAAAGAAGTGATTGACATGAATATCATTACTATTGCGAGTATGGTAGAAATGCAGCATTTGATGATTAGTGGGAAAAATTTGATGGTTTATTTTGATGAATAAAGCAGTTCAGAACGTATAAAGAGGGAAGTGTGAGTATAGCATGTTTTTTAAATATGGGTCTACGAGGGGAATGGTAAGGGAGGCTTAGCATAACCTAGCTCTTATGTACACATGTGAAATCTTGAAGCTTAGTGAAAAATTTGTGTCAATGACTTCTTTTCTTGAGAAGAATTTAAAAAATTAAATTTAAGAGAGTATTTTCCTAATGCCATTTTTATAATTCAGTTTCAGAAAATAAAGTTCTGTGTCACCCTGCATCAGTTGATTCTCTTAGTACAAGCGCTTGCACTGAGGACCATGTATCTATGGGTTGCTTTTCAGCTAGAAAATGCCTAAAGGTAAGTTACACACCACGGCTGGATAGTTGGTACAATCATAGGAGTTACTTCAAATAGACATACCTTGCATCAGTAGTTGCTAATTATTTCAAAAACATTAAAAGTCAGAATGTGTATCAACAAATTAGACTCTATACAATTACAGGATATTAGGGTTAGAAGATTACCACCAATTTTGACTATAGTCCATGGACTAATGCACCACCATGCACAAGCATAAAGTCTTACTAGCTGCAAAATGATTCATTGGCTATATTTAGCCCAATGTTGTGACAAGCTCAAAAAATTAACCAAGCATGACTTAGGAGCATTTAAGTAGCTAAATGTAAACATATATATCTCAAATCCTAGTGTGAATATTCTATAATTATATCCCTGATTTAAAGATGTAGTTTGTTTGCTTCAATGACTTGAGTAATATGACATTGTAATAATTCCAACAATAGCAACCACAGTCTGATATCACAACCTCCATGCCCTGCGTGTGATTAAAAAATATCCATGAGTTACTAAGTAAATATATTATTCATCAGGTTAACCCAGATTTCCACTAAATCTTTGAAGGATTTTTTTTGATGGCAGGCACAGATCCTCCAGCACAGAAAATGCAATTATCAAAGGATATGAGCTGAATTGATTTATGAATTTTTGGCAAGCCTTATTTCTGAGAATACCCATTTTATACTTGATTATAATCAATAGCTACAAAACACAATGGAAATAAATTCAGTTCTTCTAATAATTTTATAGTTGCTACTATATTTAAAATATTTAAATTTGCATGGATGATTCCATGAATTTATTATCCTCTCCCATTACCATAATATGTTTTGCAAAAACGTTATTCTCATCTATTTTATTTCAAGCTGTTTATACCCCCTTTCCATTTATTAAATGTATTTAAAAATATATGAGTCAATGCTCTTCTATTTTTTAATAAGAATATACCTAATATACTTTATTACAAGGTTAACTGATTTTCAAACTCAAATTTTATAGCTGGTAGGTGAGGCTCCCCAGTTACATATTGGTTAAATAACCCAAGATGAAAGAAATAAATTAATGCTACTTCTTAACTATGATTTCAGTTTCACTTGGAGAAGAATACTGATAGTTGCAGCCATTCAAGTATGATAGTACAATACCCATGGCTTCACAGTAGTAATACTGTAATGCAAATCATTAGGGATTATTAATTTGGAGGGCATTTGACTAAATGAATAATCCAAGGTTTAAATCCCTCAAATGACATGCATTATATAATATATATAATGTAACAATAATATAATAATATATATGTATGTGATAAACTATTCAGATTGAGAGGACAAAGTGAATTTGACCCATGGGATGCCCCTGAGCATTTGGAGGTCATCTAACACCAAACCACCACAACGAATATGCCAACTTTGGTGGTGGCAGGGTAAATTCCTTGCCTGCTATTCTAGAGGCTGTGGGTTAAATTCTCACCTAGGAGAGTTTTCCTCCAACTTTGGTGGGTGGTGTTTGCATTTTTCCTTTTTGCTATTTCATTCTCCTGTTTTTAAAACCAATCCAAAGAGAAAAATGTTAAACCTGCATGACCCTCAATGAATTAAATTTTTCTCTTTTTAAATAAATAATTGACTATGCAAAAAATCTTAATTTATGGAAGATGTTTTTTTCTGAATATAAGAAATATATTCTAAATCAGATTGAAAAGAATGCATAAAAACAAAATATTCTTAAATAAGTACACAAAACTTTTGAGGAGGTCACAAAAAATGCTGCCACCACCCATGCTTATGTGAGGGCCAGGCAAAGTCCTTGTACCCATCCCCCAATGCTTATGTTAGGGGCAAGTCAAATCCTGGTTTCCAAATTCGGGTCTGGTTTTACCATTTCTATCAATGATACTTTTTTTAAGGTCATTGAAAATTGTGAAAGAGTCATAGCAATTGAGCTATTAGCAGCATGCCAGGCAATTGAATTTTTGAGGCCACTGAAAACAACGACACCATTGGAAGAAGTCTGCAAAGTTGTCCGATCAGTAGCAAGGTATGCTTAATATATATTTATTAGGTTTCCCGATTAGTGGTGGTCTTTCACTTGAAATCCATCCAAAGCATAAATACAAAACTATCACCAATATTTCAAGTACCACAGTAAGCACTCATGAAACATAAGACAAATTAGAGTTTTATTTGCTTTAAAGTTCATCTCAAATGCTTCCATAATTTATAATTTAACAGCCATCACCTTATTTCGAAAAGCCTTTAACAAGCCATCAGGCATTTAAGAAAGGGTATCCAGTCTTAAATAACAATCTGCTGATTAGTTTGAGAATTTCTCAGCCTATCTTTAGAGTGATCACTACCTTTCAAGTAGTGAATTGCAGCGAATAAAATCAATATCTATGCTAAATCAATGAATTCTAGTGAATCATATCAATCTGTACATTTCAATCCATTTATATCACTCTAGTAACATTGAAAATACTCTTATATCTCATTCCAGCCTCCTAAGCATCTCATTAAACTATACACAATCTCAATTTTTTGTGAAATATTTAGTTATTAAGTGTCAGTTGGTGATTCATAATTATGTATATACATTTATTCATTTTTTAAATATAAACCTTTAGTGCATTCACATGCCAGCAACTTTCAGAAGAAAACATTTGTGAATTTGTGTGGGTTTTTCAATGAACAAATAAATATATACAACTGCTTCTTCAGGGAATGGGATAAAGACCGCTACATGGCTCCAGATATAGATGCTGTAACAAAATTACTAGTGGAAGGAAATATTTGGTCAGCTGTCAAAGGATACATTGAGAATTATCACTCTGCACAGGTAAGGGCTAAGTTTGCAGCTTATCTTCTTTCAAATTTTCATTCCCACCCTAGTAATAAATCCAAAGACAATATTATCTTCATTAAACAAAAGGCATCCATTATATAAGCGGTAAATTTGCACATGGATTCAGTAAAATAATTATTTTTATGAGGTATTCAACCATTCTGCCTTCAATTCCAGGAAATTGAAACTAGAGTATTTAGTCCAACTGCTGTGATGGTTGG
This sequence comes from Calopteryx splendens, assembly GCA_002093875.1. Lineage (NCBI taxonomy): Eukaryota > Metazoa > Arthropoda > Insecta > Odonata > Calopterygidae > Calopteryx > Calopteryx splendens. The sequence continues at coordinate 247,200 of LYUA01000581.1, read as the reverse complement.
GGGTCACCAGAGAGAGCGTGCCAAGGCGTCTCGCACAAATGGAAAGAAAAGACGCTACAATGACATCACCGATCCTTAGCTCTTCATTACTTTAGTTCTATCTTCAAATGTAGACAAATTTGGTTAGGAATTATTACAAAATTAATATGCCTACACCTCAGAAATAGTTTCTTTGCATGTTACAAAACAAACATGATGATCAAAAGAAAAATATCTGAACTAATCTTGTTTCAATTCTAAAAAAAAATTGATTTTCTGTACCATTTTATAGCTATAACTTTGTTCTATTTCAAATATCAATAATATGAGATAATGCATCCAACTGAAATACATTGATAGGTACTTCAAAATTTTGGTGCAGAATTGCTGAATCTAGGTAACAAAGTACCTATGTGTCTACATATGTATCAAAATAAAGAAAAGAATGGAACTATCAGTCCAAAATTTGAAAACATGTCTCCTCAAAATCATGCCTTGATTTTTCCAATGATTTCAACCTCCATCATGGCACCACAGAACCAAGCCTATATTGAACCAAGTACAAATTCTCTCATCCTCTTAAATGAACATAAAAAATAATACCTATGTATAGGGTACCTGTGCATAAAATTAAGACTACACAAGCACTTTTATGCTAGTAGTTTTCACCTTGATAGATGCAATAAGTCAATATACCAAAGTATGGTTGAGTACATTGGCTTATGCAAGCAATTCTGTTAATATTATTTTTTTATTCCCTGGTTAAAATAAAAGCAAACTTTAATTAGAAAATTTTATGCCTACTGATTAGCACATGTTTCAATGTCATCACCAAGGCTGCTGTAAGTTCAAAACATGCCCATGTATAAAAAATAGCAGAGATGGAGGATTTGATGAGGTGAGGCATTAGTGGCTGGATGATAAAATTAGGCATTAGCAGGGGAGGGGTTGGGGGAAAGGGGTGATTCAAGGAAGGCAGGAGGAGGGAGAAGTTTTACAGCAGGTGATGACAGTGGGGAGGAGGAAACAGATATTAATAAGGGTGTATGTAGGGAGAAGGGTCCTTGCTATGAAGTACTATCTCCATTTTTTCTTGGACTCTGAGATTTTTGGAAGTTGAGTATTGTTGGTGTTGAATTGGAAGAGGGATGCTTTTGGGTTAAAGCGTGCTGGTGGTTTTTAATCACGATATGAAAGTTACATCCTGTGGATTCTACACATGGAGTGCAACTCAAAAACAGATAAAGCTCTTTCTTGCCATTTTAAATTCCATCTATTCTGCCATAAATTTCCACTTGGATTTAAAAAATATTGTGATTTAATTTTCTTAGACCTAACCATACATTGGCGCAACAATTCCTTAGAATTCATCATCCACCAGAAACCTGCTTACACTGACTATGCAGAATAAGCATTTTCTAATCATCATCTTTTCCAGAAGAAATCAATCTTCTAGATCAATCTTTCTTTGAGTCACCGTATTTTACACCTCCCACTCCTCCCCAATTCCTCCAGTCAAGAACTGAACACCATTAAATGCATCACTATTGCCAACAGTTACAATAATGTCATCATCAACCATATCATGGAGAAGAAACAAATAGCCACCAGAAAAATTTACTTTTTCATAACTAGAAATATAGTGAACACTACCCAGTGCTGCAAGTTAAAAATCATGATTCTTTTAACAAAATCAAATTGCAAAATTACTTTTGATGACTTATAAGACCTTTCTTTTCTTCTTGCAAAATTGCCTTGACCATTTAGCCCCTTGGTCACTTTCAGGAGAGTACAAACTCCACTTTAGATATGGTAATACAGTGTACTGCCTCCAAACAAGAAGTAACTTCTGTATCAAGATTAAAGAGCACCAATGTGCTTTCATTCACAAACATTTATCTTTTCATTTTACAAAGCATCTGGATGAATACACATCTTTATAAGTCTAACCAAAACTCCTATTTTGTACCAAAAATGCTCTGCTTCCAATAAACTTGATATCCTAGAATTAATGGAGATAATCCTTCATAGCAAATACCTCTACCCCCATAGTTACAAGTACTTCTTTACCCTACATTTACTCATACTAGCATCTGTGTACTCTCTCCCGTCATCGCCTACTGAATAACTTTTCCTCCTCCTGCCTTCCTTGAATCACCTCCCCCCTCTTCCCCACTAATGCCTACTTTGAAACCTTTCTCATACAAGCCCTTGTGCCTCAGCTCAAAAAACCCTCCCACCTCTACAATTTTATATACATTCATATTTTGAATGTTTAGCTCACTAGATTATGAGATTCAAATGTAGAAGCATGTGTTGTACTGCTTAATAAGCATGGGAAATTTTCAACTAATTGTAAGTTTAATTTTATTTCCACCCATTAGATGAAATTTCACAGTCATTCTATATTCAACTTTATTCTTGGTTTGTCATTTTTTTTACTTCTCCAGATATCTCTGGTAGCATGCATGCTCCTGAGATCCTGATGAGCCACCCTTGGCTTTTCATTAGATTTCCCAGGGGCTGACCCACCAAGTTTTACACAAGACCCATACCCAGGGTAGGACTCAACAGAAAAACTTTGGGTTAGCAGACAAGTGTATTACTCACCTGACTAACACAACTGGCACTCTCCCATGAATTAGGTGCAGAGGGGTAATTTGGAAAATATAGAACATATGTTTTTCAAAATTAAAGGTAAGAATTTTCAATCCTATACATATAGCTCTTATAGGAGCGCCATTCAAAAGGTACATTTATCGACCAAATTGCATATTTATTCACCTAACCTGCAACACCAAGGATTGTCTTCTTGACTTACGTAAGTATTTTGAAAATGGAGTGAGGAATTTTCTTGAAACAGATACCACTTAATGACACTTCAGCACTAACCAAACATAGGACCACATACTTTACATAACTTTGTATTCACTGAAGGTCATGGTAAGGTTACAACTAAGGTAGTGCTCTATGCAGGATCAAGATGCATATACTTCATATATATATGACTAAATTTCTAAGATTATAAGCCCCCATATTGCAAGGAGGCTGGAGTATGGGTAAGTAATTTTCATGCTGAAAATAAATAATGCCATTCAATTTGCCATAATCATGATATTATAGAATTTTAAATAAAGAATAGGGATATACAGAACTATAATACTAACAATTCATAACTTTTGGCAAAGGTATGAATGGAATACGTGGATACTTTGAAATCACAGGAATAATTGTATTCAGTCTTGAAGCAGACTATTAGGTTGCTAAAGATGTCACTTCTTGGCTGTTTTCCACTACTTCCCCAAATTGATCACACTCATTCATTCACTTGGAATGAGAATATGTATCTCACACTTTTATGAAAATTCAGATCACATGAAATAATTCTCTTAATTGCCAGCTTCTCACAAAATACTGTTGTTCTTGAAAACATGATCAATCATGTCCACAGATCTGTATTTGATGAACAACTCTAGCTCAAATGAAGACAATCTGGAGTAATCTTAGAAGCAAACAATAAAATCTTGCCATCAAGTTTTTTTCATTTACTTCATCATTTGGTTCAATTTCATTTCACAAGTGAGTCCTGGAGACAAAAAGGGTGAAATAAAAATGCATTAAAGCCATTTAGTTACACATAACATTTACCAGATCAAACCAAAAAGATAGTAACACAGTATGTACCTCTGCATGCAAAAGAAACAGAAATATACTCAGGCTTGAATTGATATTCACAAATTCCCCAGTTGAGAGGGTATCATGGCCTGTGCCTCTGGGCCATGATAGGGTCTGAATGCCAGACTGAGGCATCATGGGCCCATGCTCTATGTATTCTTCAACATATTTCATAAGAATAAATTTGGTAAATCAAAATGTACACACCTGTTTTGAAAAATGTAGTAACTTCAGGTGTGACTTCATGCAAGTGTCTGATATCCATTAATTAGGTTAACCTTTTTACTTCTCCACAAGAAATGTATTTACTGTGACCAGTTTCACCTTGATAAGGCATCTCAGTGGTATATATACATAAATAGGTTGACAGGTGCTGGTGACAATTGGGGAAGATAAGGGGGGGTGGGGGTGCAATGGGGGCAGGAAAGCAGGGGAAGGAAGAGCTTGGATGCCAATGTGGATTTTGGAGAGAGTGGGGATGTATGAGAGAAGACTAAACAGGTTGGGGATCTCCCCCCTCGTCTTACCACCCTCTGCCCCCACTTAAACATCCCCCTATGCTCTGCTTTAATCCCTCCTCAGCCAGCAAGGCCCCTTTCTTCCCACATTGACCACCTTCAGTTTCTCTAGTCCGTTGTGCCTTCTAATTGCCCTCTCTACTCTTCCTCTTGAACCTAATTGAGGTCCTCCCATTTCTTCCATGGTGTCTTCATTGCTGCCGGGATAATCATCTCCAC
>LYUA01000581.1:223258-239945 GCA_002093875.1 Calopteryx splendens | reverse complement strand
TAAGGGCTGAAATTAAATCCGGCAGTGAAGGTCGACCATTGGGAATTTAATTCTGGCGCTTAAAGGTTATAATACACAACACAAAACCTCAATTTCATAAATTCTGATCATTAGCCAAATAATTAAAGTAAATAAAATCAAGCATGAGCTGCAGTAAGGAATTGAACTTCAAAAAACAATAAATAAAGCTAACTAGAAAAAGAATTATTCTTTAAAATGTGTTATATTAAGATTTTTTAGGCATTTTTATACAAAAATTTGAAACACATATTTTTCATATTCAACATCCATTTGCTTCCTTCTTATAATTAATAACATAAATCTCCCTGCTCATGGCCACCTTTGATGACTGAAATATTGATATAGAAGTTTCTAATATCATTCCTGTTGACTTCTGAGAGGACACTTTCTTGTAATTCTTATAGCTTATAGCTAACAAGCTTCACTTCATGGAGAATTCAAAGTTGAAAAATCAGTGAGCAAACTTTCCACATATAAATGTTCATCCACATAATACAACAACACATTGCATCATGTGATTGTATTTGCATGATGCATTTGTTATAGAGCAAATATTTCTTATACGAGGATAAATTTCTTAACCCTTTGAGTGCCAATGCCGGTGTGAGCGATGCTGACATCTTCTCAAAAATGCCAACATCACTCTACATGACTTTTTTCTATGGTCATAAGCATAAATAATTAAACTTATCCTTAATTTCTTTAAAACTTGAAAAGAATTTAATTTTATTCTCTCTTCTTGTACCTCAAGTTACATTTTGAGGAAACTTTTTCTAATACTGAACTATTTTAAATATTAAGAACAATAATGTCTTATAATAATTTTTAGTATTTGTAGTTATCTGTGCACATATTATTAAAATTGCATGGCAATTTTCACATGATTTTGACAACTATGCATGGCACTCAAATGGGTTAATACCCCCAAATTCGTGGTTGACAGTTTTTCATTTAACTCCAAAATTACCCTGTACGGTAGCAAATAATCAGGAAGCACCAGGGAGAATTGGAGTTATTTATAAAAATCAAGGGGAATTTATTTAATGTTTGAGAAGGAAAAAATCAAGTTTTTTCAGTTTCCGAGATCTGTGGCCACCTTGATTACCATTTGTAATCCATCACATGCCTGATAATTGAACGACCAGTTTTCTTGAATTTATAAATTGAAAACTATTAAAACAGGATGCCTTTGCATTAGAAATAGATTTTTTACTTTCCTGAGAGTTAATAACGAAAAGTAAGCCTATAAAATAAAGAAGAATGAAGCACAAACAAATTATCATGCATTCATTGTAAAGTATGGACTGACAAATGATATATGTATTATCTATAGTAATATTCATATACAGTGGCATAGGCAAGTTGCATGCTGTTGGTTGACTAAACAGTAGGTCTGGGCATGGGAGGCAAGCATCAAATTTAAAGAATTTTTCAGTAATACACTTGCATACATTTAATAAAATTACTTTAAATCCATATATTAAGGATCACATTTTGAATTTTCTGCTATAAAGTTAATGAATCCAAAACTAATGGTAGTCTGCCTCTATAGATCTCCAGATGGGGAATTTGATATTTTTTTTATAAAAGAGCTCGTTGTTATTTCAGAATTAATTTTGTGTGTTCCAATTGTGGAAGTTTTAAAATCAACTTTCCAAATTCTAACTTTAAAAAGTTTAGATACAATCATTGCTTCTTAATTTCAGCCAAGTGACCAGTAAACTTCAGTACATGAGAGCAGAAACCAATTTTGAAGGGTTAAAATGTGTGTGTTATGCTAATTTTCACTCCTTGCTATTTTATGGTTTAGGTAATTCTTTGGCAAAAAATAAATGCAGCATTAAAAAATATAAATATATCTGCAAATGTAAAACCTCTTATAAAAAGTTTAGGAGGATGCAAATCATGCCATGCCCTAAAATAACAAGCCATTTTAGGATTAACTTGAAAGAGTAAAATAAAAAACATGGCATATCACTTTCAAAATTTTCACAATTGCAAGGTTAGGTTAGGAAAAAAACACGGTACATATTTGAAAAAAATATATAGTTCCATATAAGTACATTACATACTCAAATTATAGAAAGATATTTAACAGAAAACTCATGAGGACAGTTCAATTCACAATAGTTAATGTTTCCTTGGAAGATGGAAATGCCCACTGAGTAATGAAAGTCCATTTTAATTATAAAAAAATATCTTTGCATTTGAATGTGTTCCTTAAAGTCAAAATTTTTTATATGTTTGTGAAATTTTCCAATTTACATTACTGATATACATCTTTCAGTATGTTAAATTCTGACATTCATGGATATTTGACACACAGTACATAGGTAAACATAAGAAAGGAACAGAGTTCATTTCCAATTTATTTTGATCATGATTTGTCAACAAAATTCATTTTAATTAAAAGTTATGCTTTAATGCTAAAAAGCATGCATACTTATTACAAAAACTACAAATGTACAACAAATAGCATATTGAAAAATACAAGCAACAGAGCTTAAACAAAACTCTGTGGAATTAACCTGAAAAATCACAACTGGAATGGTATAATCCACTTTCATTATCTATGAGGAAGAGCGTAATAAAGATATTCACATAGTAATTCAATATAATTTCAGAGGTTAAATTAAATGTCACATAAACAAATATACACCTCATTTCAGCGTATGTGGTATTTTGTGTATCAGCAATTGTAAAATATCATGTAAGTAACACAACGGAGCTGAACCACAAGTCATATTTATCCATACGCTCATAATAAAATATTCATTTGTTTATAATATCTAAAATATTCTAACAATGATTAAAATAAATCTATTTTAGAACAATTTCCAGATTAACAATTAAAACTTAATGCAATCGAAGTTTTTCATCCATGCATACCAATTATGACACAATTGATAATAAGAGAATGGAGTGATACCTTGACAGTCAATTGATGTTAGGAGCATTTGAGTGAGTTATTTTCAGAGATAACTGCCATGTTCAGAAAAAAGTGCTACTTCTAGAGGGCATAGCAATGCCCTTCCTAATAAAATAAATAGAAGAAAGTTAAGATGACAAATTTATAACAGATAATCATATTTAAGTCACCATGCAGTAGTCACCCTAGGCCAGTTTAAACTGACATGCGAAAATATTTTCACCAACAATTTTCCATCAAATTTTCCCTTTCACATCCCACCTTCCAATAGAATTAACACATGTAATAAGAATTTCATGAAATCAATCTTATAAATTATGTAAATCACAGAGTAATTCAATAATAAAGAATAATTCTAAAGAAACAAATGAAAAGACCATAATGATGCCATTACAACAAGTGAACAGTTATACAATGCCCACATAAATATTTTCAGTTGAAAGAAAATTTATAGCATCCCTCTTCATAGATAACATACAGACCTGATAACATATGCTACTGCATTCTCTCACACTCTGATAATGATCACAATAATAAAGTTAGCCCTATTTAACATTCTACAATAAATTTAATTTCATTTCACTGAAAATCAAATATCAACCATTTGAGAAATCTCAGACTTTTAAACTTAGGATAAATTTGGTTATGCTACAATAACAACATTTAATTAAGAAATCTCATTCAACATTTCACATAATTTCTGAATACCTATGTGGCATTTTTAAGGCACAGTAAAAGTTTCATCAACAGAGCTTTCATAGAATTCTGAGGTATAAATAATTTCACTACAGCACCAATTAAAAACTTGATGTATCCTTACATCTTTATGGCTGCAAATCAGAAGAGGATATGCCATAAACAAATTTAGTTGCACACACAGTAGTTTACAACAAAAATGACAAAATATGGCATTCCAGGAATAATCCAATGATTTTTTTAAACCCAGTTATGAAATGCTCAAAACTATTATAAGTGTTCCAAACAAGTTTTATATTTTTGGATGAGAAGTAAAAATAACACAAAAACTTGGATTTAATTTCACTGATCTAAAGAGGCTAAATTTATGTTTTGATTTTCATAGCATTTAAATGGAATATGTTCAAAATCATTATCTACAAAAGAACTCAGGTGAATGTGTGATTTCATGGAATGGGAAATGCATTAAAATCACCACCTGTAACAATGTTTCCAGATAATTTAACTGAAAATCTGCTACCAAATGATTTGGAACACAAATGTGATTTCCACAATTTTTATAATACACGGTCTGGCTACTAGATGAAGAGCAGTGGCTTATATCAAATCAATATATAAAACTCAAAGTGTGAGAATAATATCACTTCAAACAAAAAACAATAAGATAGTAGTTGCTTGTACTATGTTCAACAAGGTGGGTTGAGTTTGGTTTTAACTCTTCATTCTATACCCAAATCTTAAGTGGACGAATTTCTGTACTCCATTAATCATGATTATGCACAATGTGTTGCATAACAAGCACTTGTGGATTTTTTTAACATGACTTTTATTTTTTCAATCAGGTAGCAGTTAATAATTTTTTATTAGCCTTTGGTCTTGATGGGTGAAAAAAGTAACTTTAAATCTTTGGACCACAGAAACCTAATCCTCTCTGAGAAAATGCTAACAATGTGGAAAGTCTCTTAGCACTGATCCTCACATTAAATCCAGACTAGTAACTACCAGAATATAATGCCAGCTGATGACACCAGAAAGTCTTGAATTACACACTTTGAAATTTAGTATAAAACGAATTTTCATACCAAATTGAAGGGTAAATGTTTTTGTTTCATGCAAAATAGTGTAGCAAGACCTCAAATTAAGCGTTGACCATGCACATCCATTTCCAAGAATGGCCACTTAGCACCTGGAGCAAAAGATTTAACTTGCCTCTTGGAACATTTTCATGTATAAGATTAGGTGAAACATTCCTTCCACTAAATGTTTAAAATAAATCAGAAAGGAATGATCAGAATATCTCTACTTTAATTACATCAAGTTTCCCCTCTCCAAATGGAAAGAATGGTCAAGGCCAAGCAAAGTGCACTGAGAGACAATCAGATCATGCTACCAAGTCCATATCCACAGCCAAGGAATCATCATCATCATCTTCAGTAATTGACTGGTGGCTTGTTGCCCTGTGGCTAGAGGGGCTGGATACATCAAGGGAAGACAGCATTGGGTCTCCATTGACAGGATGATCATCTTCCATCAGATCCTCAACCTGAGATGCCGTCATTGTGGCAGCTTCAGTCACCACATCAGGCATCTGAAAGAAGAGTGCATGTCTGCCTGGACCTCCCACCAAGGACTTCATGCACATTTGGAAAGTATGCCATTTTATCAAATCCCTGCCAACTAATTCAATGATCTGACGTGCCTGCACTGAATGAGAAAGGGGCAATTGTGCATGATTCACATATTTACATAACCTGGAGGGTGACACAATACAATCGTCCTCAACAACTGCCTTTATAGGAAGAAATGGTTGAGAATATGCACACATTCTTCAAATACGGCAAGATAGAAATAGAGCTATACAAAAGGCATATCTTAACAGGATTTCTGCACTGAAAACATTTTCCGACAGAGCATGCAATCCTACAGTATCTATTAACAAGACAATTGAAAATATAACAAGTCCATATCGCTGTCTACTCTCAGACCAAGAGATAACTAATGTAGTAAGGCCACAGACTTTAATCATAATACTTATATGCTGGGCAGAGCAAAAGGTCTTAACACATTTCAAAAATGTAGTAAAATAAAACAAATACAGTGCAGGGCATGCAGTTTAATTCATGATTCTACTGTTAGTAGGCATTAAGTATTAGCACTGAAAAGTATAAGGATCCTGATAAGAATTTTCTGTAATAGCAAGAGCAAGCATATTTTCTTTTCAAGCAACATGTATGTACTAACAATTCACATGTATCCTATCGTGGATTTTTTTTCAACACATAATGCTCATGTCCTCACTCCATGTTACTAAAAAGATTTTCCAGACTCGTGAATATTAACTGTTTTTCAGTACCATTATATCCTATGAAAATAAAATATTTCAGCAGAGCATCCCTTTATTAATCTTAACCTCCTCTTACACCAAAATCAGGCTTGCAGGCAAAACCCTTTTTTTTAGAAAAATGCCATTCATTTAGCTGTAAATATAAAAATTATTTCTTCCCAAGATACAGGATAGAATACATGTACCAATTTATTTCACAATAAAATAAACTAAAAGAAGTAGGAATATATATAGTCACCTCAAATAAACTTTCAAATTGAGCATTGTTTAATTTGGTAATCAGACACCAGAACATACAATTAGTTGCAACATTCTCATTATCAATTAAGCAGGATAGTGAAACAAAATTATAAATGAAAACAATATGCATAGCTAATTTATTGAAAAGGAAGAATTTAAATTATCATACTAAGTTATAAGATAATTATTAATAAGTTTCTCTTATAGTGCAGGTGAGGGTAACAGAAATGGATATTGAATATGCTAAGAGAGAAATTCACCAATATTTCACAATGACGACTTAATTTCATATAAATTAAATCAATAAGACAATTACGAAGACTTTGTTTATTGAAAATATAATTCCAAAGGAGTTAGTGGTTATTTATATTTCACCATCATAAACATTACCTGTTTATTGGTATCTGAGGGTGATGAATTTGACTTAATATATGTGTTGATCACAGTAGAAGGGGTTGTGGGCTGCCAAGTGAATTCAGATACTGGAATTCCATGTGCCTTAACTTGCAGCTCCAATTCCTACAGAGTATTCAAAGATCACAGCTCACTCAAACTCTCTCCATAACTACTGGATATATTAGTATAGTTCCACCAAAAATTTGGTTTGAAAAAGTTGAACTATACACAAGTATATATGGTAGTAACCGTATATACCCATAATTAATTAATTTTTTGCTCATAATTTTGGTTGAAAAAGTTGAACTACATGGTATTTGCATTAATTAATTTAATGCATTTTGTGGTGTATAGGACACCAGTAAATAGTGGATAGGTGTGTGTCATATAAGGTACACTCCATATTTTAGGCATATTTGAGGGAAAAAAAAGAATCCTATGCATCAGCAAATATGGTGTTGGTAAAAAATTGTAGAGAGAATTTAAACTTAGATGATGTATAAATGTAGGAGTTACCTGAATCCTCAGAAGCAATCTGCGATTTTGTTGCTCTACTTGCTTCTGACGTATTTCTGCCTGCTTCATTCTCTGGAGTTCGTGCTTCAGGCATTTAATATACTCAACTGAAGACTTCAAAATAGTACCCTTGTTGGGCCGCACATCTCTTACAATTTCATAATACCTGGAATGAAATTAAAATATATGTAGAATAATTTTTCATAAATTAATATAAAAATGCACTGTGCCCCTTGCACATACATATATGGCAACACTGTTTTACTTACGGGTCATTGTTCTTTGGGAGAAGAGTTCCCAGCTCTTTGATGCGGTCATTGATGTTGAATCGTCGCCTTCTCTCAACTGCAATAGGAAAAAGTACCTTGGTCATTCTTCAACCTTGTAACACAGACCAGAAATATTCAGCATACACACCAATTCTGTTAATGTATATGTGATTGATAGCATTCCGAAATTATATTGAAAATTTTTACCAAAAATCATGGGTGCATCTGATCTGCATAGCTGATCTTTTGCATGGTCTTTCTCTTTATGATGCACTGGGAAACATCAACAGTACACACCAATTATCACTTTTTACCTTTTCATCATATTAGCTTATGCTTGAAAAGTAATCTAAAAACAGCCAAGCTGGCCTTTACATTGGGTTTAAAATAAATGCAATGCTTAGCAATAAAATCTCTTATTGTGTTTTAAAGGATAGTTAATTACATGCAAATTTTAGACCATTTTTACAGGTTTTTTTAAAACTCGTGTCAGATGTTCAATGAGAGATAAGATTCAAATTAGAGTACCTCCCAGGTATTTTTTACCATCAAAGCTGGCAAAATGGTATGGTTTTGGGATTATTTGGAGGAGAAAATTTATGTCCAGTCATTTAGCTTTGTGACAGACTTCTTTACATATATGAGGTCCATTCAAAATGTAAGTACCTTTTTTGTACAAAAAACTTTACACATGTTACTTTTTTTTAAATTTATTTTTATGTGAAAGGGCATACCTTCAAATATTTTTAGACAAAATTTCCACTGTTGTTGAGGCACTTAGCCTATCTGTTTTGATTGTCTGCATTGTTTAAGTACATAGAAGATCCTGCTGGCTGTGAAATATGGTCTGTTATCAGATTTCTGAATGCAAGAAAGCTCAATAATATCCCCTTTTTTTGAATAAATTCCTCATCATAAGTGATGTTATTTACCTTATGTGTGCAATTGTTAATAAGTGTTCCAATTTATGAGCTGTTAATGCTATGATTTTGCAAGGATTAATTTAGAATTATTCCAGGAAATATATCTGTAAGCATCTCTCAAATCTTTCACCATCCACAACTTTGCATGGATTAACAATTTTTATTCATAATATAGTTTAAATATACTTAAATAATAGTCTAAATATCACTTATACTTTTTGGCATTACAAACTAATATATAAAAGTGTTTTTGTTACTCATAATGATTTGGTTAAATATATCCAGTATGAAAACTCATATAAAAATTAAATGTTATTGTAACTGATAATATAGGAGTTAACAGCGGGGTTCTAACCTGACAGGCCCAGTTTTCTTAGCATGAATACCTTCATCAACCTTTGTAATTTGATGTCACTAATATTTTAATTTTTTCCAGTCAATTTTGTTCTCAACCATGGGTCATCTGCAATGTTGAATTTACATATCCATCCATCCATGTTGACAGCAGAAATGATGTTGAAGACTAAGAAAGATCATTGCTTTTTTTAAATGAATTTATCAATGATTCATATTTTTTCTGTCAATAAACAATTTTTGAAAAGAAATATCAGGTGATTTTTTATACGTTGCTTCTTCAAAGGTTTCATGAAGGCTCATGTCTTTAAGTTCACCAGGATTAGATAAATACCTACTCCTTAATCCTTTTTGTAACCTTAATCTTGCCTCTAATTTCAGTACTTGCTGTGACTATTTACCATGATAGTCTTTAAATACATGAAGTTCCTTTCAATATAGTTTGTGAGTGGACTATATGACAACTTATGATGCAAAAATGCTGTATGGGCACATCACTGCACCATAGTCTGCACTTAAACAGTGTGCATGTATAGTAAAGAAGTGATAAACAACCACCAATTTTGAATAACCAAAAAATGAATATGTACTAACTGCTTTTAGGCTAACATTACTAATTTCTGTACAGTTTTGGTGAAAGGAGCATACAGGGATACCACAAGTATGCCAACTTTATGCCTTTCATTAAGAGATTTTTTCATAGGATTTGCACAAAGCCATCACCACACAATGGATGACAGCTAGAAATATAGGTGATGTGATTATTGACGACAGAAAGATTGCAAAGACATAAACTACCGGGAAGAAGGTGGTTTTGTTTAGGGATACAAGTGAAGGAGGGTGAATGAAAGAATACTACAATGAATGACTCTCTTGAAGAGAATGGAAAGAACTGGAAGAATTGAAATGCATTGTTAATAATCAGTAGCAATCTTGAATCCTGATTTTTTATATACATGTGACATTTACCATTGAATCGGAAAGGAATCAGCTGAAAAACATCAGTTTAAAATTCTTGAAATGGGATCAAGGAGGGTGCTGGCAGTGAGTCTAATAAACAGAGATCTGATGCAGTCAGGACCAGTGCCTTATTCAGGGATACAGAAGGCTCAAGATTTCATTTGATAAAATAGAAATTTAAATAAGAAGTGAAAGAAAGCAGGGATAAAGTAGGGGACGGAGGAAGAAACTATAAAGAAAGTAGAAGTTCGAATTGAGAGGGTGAGGAGAAATTTAATGCAAGGAATCCATTAAAATAATTGGTCTTTCAGGGGTGAAAGATGCCTTTGAGTGGAGTCAGAATACCTAATAGGTGGACTTTCTTCTTGAGATGTTGGGATTGATAAGAAACATCCGATGATCAATGACCTTTGGGATTGCGATCAATCAACTTCGGGATTAAATGACCACGTGCTCATTGGAATAACAAGCTATCATTTTTGGCAATGGGGTATTATTATATAATACCAAGTTTCCTAGCCTAGTTACCTCAAGACCTCTATTATACTGTGTATATATAATAAATTTCGACAAGGTATAGAAAAAGCTAGAGCACAACATAATTGAAAAACCGAAAAATTTGATAATACTAACTTACTAAATACTTTTCAAAATTGATCTCTCCATACAATTGGCCAACTTGGAAAAATTGGTGATGTTTTCTGGCAAAATAGGAAGTTATATCAACTATCTCAATGGGCCACTTAAAAAAATAGGCAGCTCATACACTCTAGGACAATGCCTCATTTCTGCAGTGGATTCAAGAAAAAGGATCCATTGAAACAAATCAGTATGAGATTTCTATGGGTTAATTAAAGACAGTTTGGTAATTTTAAAGATTTCCAATTTTTACCAGTACTGGCAGTGTTTATTTTTACATTTCTACTGCAGAGCTAGAGCCAGAGAGGTGCTGGTACTATAATGCATTTTCCATTTTGTACCAGAATCTCATCACCACTTCATAAAATAATAAATGGAAAATAACTTAATAGAAAAATAATTAAAAAGGTAAATACTCATGTTATGGTTGTCCTTCTTCTGCCTATCTTTGGCAAGGGCAGTAATCTCAGCATCTGTTAAAATTAAAGGTTCTGGTTTTATCTGTGGAAGATTTGGTGGACAGGAATTGCTAGTTTTTATGACAGACCCACCGTTATAACCAATGAACTGCTCATAGAGGCTGCCCGTTCCAGCCTGAAAGAGAAACAAATTCATTGTTAGTCTCAAAGCCCGAGACCCTCTCACCATAAGCTTGAATTTCACTTTGATTTAAAAAAGGCATTGCAAAATTTACTTCAGAAATAGTTGATTGTGACCACTAAAGGCAATGGCACAAGCTTCAAATTAGTAGCATGTTAGCCCAATTCTTTTCCTATAAATGTAGTTTCTGCCTTCTCAATTTATGAACTATGTCAACTTTGTCAATGTGTATCAACTTTGGTGGTTCAGCCCCTGGGAAATCTTATTTGAAAAGATGAAAGAATATAGGTGGAAAACAAAACAACAAAGAAGAAGGAATTGAAATTGGCTCGTGGACCGTGGTGGCCCTATAAAAGAAAGAGGAAAGAAAAAAAACTTTACTCCACATTTAAATTGACCAAAATCATAGCCATACTAATGCGCTTTTTTTATCATTTAACCTTTTCCACTCCGGTGCCAAGTGGTCCTCAACGCAGCCTAACTCGGTACCAACTCGCATCTCAAAAGTTAGGCAACACAAAAAACTCCGTTATTTTAAGGTGTTCCCTTTTTGTTTTGTTCGCATCTACATGCAAGTACTATTTTGGTCATCTACAGCCTAATTTGGTAATATGTACCCAATATAAAATGTAATATTTTTCACATTATGATCTTTTATTTTAGAGTATCAAGATTGAGAAATCGTTGTCGTGACGGGGGCCGCCACTAATTTTTGAACCTCCGTTGATTTTGTTCTTTAGGCATCAAATCAGCATAAGGTAATGTAATTTTTTAAAAATGGATCTTGCAATAATTGTTGAATATATTTGAATGTTACTGAGTAATACATCCATCCTATGTATAGAATATTAGAATTTATTATTTTGGATTTTTCAGCATTTCTCTTCTACTTTTTCTTTCTTCTACATGTTGTATATCATCTCTTTTTATCTTATCATTTACCCAATCTGTTTCCAAACACACTAAATGTGTATCATGAAATTTGATACATGGTAGATGATCTAAGCATTCTTCAGAGAGCCTGCGGTATAATCTGAATAAGATTTTTTTATTACGTTCATAGTATATGCGCCTGTGGTCTGAAGCTGAATAATACTTTTTTGACTATGTTTGTAGTCCATGCGCAGGCACAGAACTTGATACACTCGCTTGTTTGGAGGAGTGATATCTTTCCCGATTACTTTTTATTACATTATGCACGTTTGATCTTCTACTTGGTCACTACACTCCGTTGATGACACTGTATAAATGGGAGTTTCTTCCATCACCAAGTTAATTGTTCATAGTTCTAAGACCCGAACTTCTTAGCCTCTTGGCCATGGAAAGGCTTACCATAAGTGTAGAGGGCATTCTTGATGAAAGCAGTGATGATGAATTTTACTTTGGAAATCATGAAAACTCCATAAATAGTACCAATTACGAAGATGAATTCTCTGATAATCAGGAGCCTACACAAGCTCAACGTGTCGCCGGTCCTAGTAAACTTACAAAATGGAAGAATTGCCTATTTCTTCAGAAGGAGGTGGAAAACAGTGATAGTGACATCCAAGTAGCACAAAACAAAGGTAAAAGATGACAAAAAACTGTTTATTCCAGTGATAGTGTTGATGAGTGTGAAAGTGATAATGATGATATTTCAAGTGAAAAACTAACACAAATGTGGAATGGTGTCAGTGTGAATGACCAACCACCGAAAAGGTATTCTTTCTCCACTGGACAAGTGTGCATTGGTCTACAGGTTCCTGTTGACTGTGTGAAACCCATTTAATTTTTTCAGTTGTTTTTTACAGAAGCCTTGATAGAAAGTATAGCCAATGAGACAAATATCAATGCTCTAAGTAAACTTCATAACAGGATACTATATAATCGTTCAACTTGGAAGAACTGGACTGATATCACTGTGCAGGAAATGAAGAAATTTCTCAGAGTAATTTTGAGCATGGGCATTATTTATCATCCAAACTTACAAGACTATTGGTCATTACAATTTGTCACTCATGTTACATTTTTTCGGGCAGCCTTCACTAGGGAACGCTTTGTGCAAATTTCTTGCATGATTCATTTGAAAAATGATAAAACCAGGATAAACAAATCAAGAACCAGAAAAGAGAAGGTCAGTTCGTTTTTGAGTTATTTAGAAATACAGTTCAGAGTGAGATTCTGTCCTCTAAGGGAGATAGCCATTGAGGAGTCTGTTCTAGGACTCAAGGGTAGCGTGAGCTTCATTACACACAACCTCAATAAAAACACCAAATGGGATACTTGACTTTATGTCCTGTCATATTCTTGAGGTCGCTACATTTATTCGTTTGTTCTTTATTTTGGCTCCATAACCTCTGACTCCCTTGCTAGACCTGATCTTTCATTTACATCAAGAATTGTTTTAGAGCTGTATGATAGATTGAGGTAGTCACTTCCTGAAGCTCAAGGTTGTCATATATTTACAGATGGATACTATACAAGTGTAACACTTGCTAAAGAGTTGCTCAAATATAAGAGCCACTTGACTGGGATAGTGATGCCAATAGGAAAAACAACCTAGCTCTAATAAAGAATCCAAGGTTGAAAAAATAGGGGTTGGTTGCCTATGGAGGTAGGAACACATTGCTCCAAGTATGGAAAGACAAAATAGTAGTTACACAGCTAAGCACATGAATAGAAGTAAATGCTTCTGAAATGGAGGTGGTGGAAAGGAGGGAACAAGGTAGTGGAGAAATT
Source organism: Calopteryx splendens (assembly GCA_002093875.1). Classification (NCBI taxonomy): domain Eukaryota; kingdom Metazoa; phylum Arthropoda; class Insecta; order Odonata; family Calopterygidae; genus Calopteryx; species Calopteryx splendens. The sequence goes on along the minus strand of LYUA01000581.1, from coordinate 226,340 downwards.
CAGCGAGTAGTGAAACCAAAGGTGTCGTGAATTACACTAAAAATTTATGGGTGGCGTGGACATTACCAATTAATGTACGAGTAACTACTGTTTTAGGGGGAAGACATTGAAATGGTGATGAAAGTTATTTTTCTAGGTTCTAGAAGTCAGCACAGTGAATACAGCACAGTGAATACAGCACAGTGATTACAGCACAGTCATACATATTATACAAGGAGTGCCAGAAAACCAAAGGTGAAATGCATAATTAAAATATCAAATTCATTAGGGAGTTGGTGGAAGAACTTGTTGGGGACTTCAGGATGGGTGAATTCCCAGGGGCCGATCAAAATTTTTAGACCAACTACCGAGATTGAATGGAAAACTGCACATCATTTTACCTCACCCTGAAAAAAAACATTAGGATTGTGTGGCTTGTTCAAATAGAAAAGTAGCCAGGGGAAGAAGAGAGATAATTTAAAATTCTGAAACAAGTGAAAAAAAAACAGGATTTCATGTGGGAGAATGTTTTAGAAAGTATCATTGTTTGGAAAAATTTAGAGATTAATGTAAATCTGTTGGTTGATACTCATTCTCAAAGGAAATGTATTTAAATAAGCACTTTCATTTTGAAAAATATTGAATTCTTTTCTGTAAGCAGTTCTGATCCTAAAATCCTTGGCCATTTAAAAATTAAATTCCGCGTGGACTGCTGGTATCCAAACTGAAAAAATCTGAGTGTTAAGAAGCCTGAAATATGGAAATAGAAAACTTATTGTCTGGTTAAAATATTCTATGAAATTATGTGGATGCCCAGATGTTTTGATACAAGATAACAATTGATGATATTGATTTATGAGACTAACTCTAGGTTCACAATGGATCCAGTTTGCAGTTCTGCCAATGAACAAACACTGGTTTTGTGGCTACTTTAATGAATTATGTTAGTAGCGCAAAATGATTCCAATGAAGTACCAAAATGCCCAAATTCAACAGCTTCAAAAAAACTCTTACTGCAGGGATTTATAAGATATAGTTTGACTGAAACTAGAATAGGCAGGGAGTCCAATCTAATAAAGTGTATGTTTTTAAATATGAGTACCTGCTCTCAAAGTAACACCATTTCCTAGGACTGTACATACACTCAGAGCTCAAATGGAATTATAATATAGAATTTAAATAAGAAATTAAATTCAATATTTTATTTACTCACTGTTTTAAGATCCACTGTAAATCCAGGGGTCTTAAAGATGATATACAATGGATATTCCTATACAAGTGTATCATATGCAATTATTATTTGGGGTTCATCAACACGATTAACGGAAATTTTCAGAATATAAAAAACATAATGTGTGTCATTGCCAGTACTCCATTTAGGCAACCACGTAAGCCAATTTTCATAAAATTCAGTATACTGACTGTTCCATGTATTTATCTACTTGAGCTGCTCCATTTTATCAAAAGCAACATAAATGAGTTCCTACAAAATAATCACGATTCTTTATTTTTACAAATATATCATTATAAAAAATGGAGACACCAAAACAGAACATAATACATCATCTAATTAAAATAGGCATTTTAAGATAGGCACTTTAGATAAAATAAAAGAGAAAAAACATATAAGGCAAAGAAATACATTTATACATATTGCATATAAGATCTAGAACACCAATTATCCCTGTTCAGTAAATCATTTATGGAGTAGAACAGTATTTTCCTTGGTTTTTTTTTCACATATTTTCAACAATTTCAATTCCATAACTAAGATTGCTATTTTATTCGAGTCCCATTAGTAATAGGGTCATGAGCCGCAGTGCACATTTGAACAGTGGATTGGTTATGGTAGCTTAGTGTTATGGTGGTGTATATTGGAGTTTACTTCTTGTGGTGACAAATTGTGTGTGACACACAAGATACAAAAACAAATTCATTCTAAAGGTAGTGTTAACACTGTCTTGAAAAGAGGACAACATGGCAAGCAAAGGACATAATGCATATCACTTATTTTAAACTGCTTCAGCATGGGATGATTAGTCCCATAAAAGGTTAAAATTCCCATAAGACCTTAAGAGAATAAATCACCAAACTATAATGTTAGAAGTACATTAGTGGAGACAGTATATCAGCTACTTCTAAAAAGATGACAGAGAACTAAGCTTCATTTTCACATTACCAGCATGCTCACCCCATGACAGCTTATTGTCCAATGTGACAACCAAATATTTAAAGGAAGACACGTGTAGAATAAGTTTTTCATTGATGTCTACAGCAGCATTAACTGAAATTTTGACGTTTTTGATAAAATACAACAGTTGAGATGTGTCAATATTTAATTGAAGAAAAGCATTATAAGACCAGTCATTCATTATACTAGTGACACTACTACCATATGTTACAAAGCTATTATTTAGACCCTTCCTTGAAGACAGACAAAACCTTATGGATATGCAGGAGTTGAGGGTTAAGATGGATTTATGATAGCCATGTTGGGATGTAGAATTAGTATCAAGATATGATATAAGGTGACTGATTGTAAAAGCCTTTTTACAATATTTTTCCAATTGATTTAATAATGATACAGGGTGCTATGAGTTCATGTCAAAATAACTACCTTTATTTTTATAAAGAGGAATAAATTTTGCAATCTTAAGGGGGGGCTGCCAAGCCCAAGGATTCATTGATTAAAAAAAGGAGTGGAATTTGATTAAATAAAATGAAATATTGATAAAATATTAGGAATACCTAATATTTTATCAATATTTCTATGTCTATGCCTGAGATAAACTTAAGTTCAAGGCTGCTGATTTTATGTTTACGTTCTAATTCAGAGGATGGTGCAAGAAATAATAAATTACCTGAAATATAACTGCTAGAATGGTTATTAAGAGGATTTCACAACATTGTGATGCAAGGAAAAATACAATAAAGTAAGTAGCAACTTGAAGTGGATTTGACATCATTTTTCAAATAGCATCATTTACATATATGTGGGATTGAAAGGCAAAACAAATTTATTTTTGCACAAACTTTATTTAACACAACCCAGGTTTCAACAGTTATGTCATCTTCAGGTGAACTACAGAGAATCATTTTCACA
>LYUA01000581.1:208086-219136 GCA_002093875.1 Calopteryx splendens | reverse complement strand
GTACCTCTGCCTTTCCTAAACCCAAACTGATCTTCTCCTAAGTAATCCTCCACCTTCTTCTCCATCCTCTTAGTGATTATCCTCAGTACTACCTTTGTGTTTTAATACATAAAAATATTACATTAAATGTTAATACATATAAATGGACTTTTTAAAAGATACCTGCATATCTGATGACATAATGGACGCATCATTTATTTTGAGGCTTTCACTGGCAATAGATGATGCTTCATAGGACAATAAATCATCAAGCAGCTCTTCAGCCTGAAAATAAAGAAATTCTGTAAGTAATTTCTCTGCACATATTCATAATGAAAAAACATATTTATGCAATGCACTTAAAACATGTCTTTCGACTTTAAGGTCTAGCAAATGGGAGAACCCATTGCTGAGAAAGGACTTGAGCTACATATTTCACAAGTTGAAAGGGAGGCTTAGAGAAAAATCGAAGAATTTCTTAATTCCTGATTTACACCGAGTTTAAAGGGTAACAGGGGTTTCTAATGGAATTGGTATGAAAGAGAACAACTCTGAAATGAAAACGTAATTTTTTTAAATTACTACTAATACTGCTAAGGATGGGCAAAGCTGCAAATTATTAAACTTATTAAGAGGCTGAAGCTAGAAGGTTAGAAGTTGCAAATTACCATTCAAATCAACATTCATTTATTTTCTCTCCATAGGAGAGTCTTATTTATATGTTGACGATTTGAGGGCAAAAACTTCAAGATGGAGTGACATTTCTTTGTAAAAAAATCGTCTTATTCTCCTTTGTTTGTCTTTAGCCTGTAGGGTCACCATAGATAGAGGTGGATTGCCAACATTTGATGATCACCATTTCCCTATAGCGAATTTAGAGCAATGAAATTGACTATTTGGTAGCACCTTTAGCATCCAAAGACGATGTTTCCATATTTATAACAATCATAAAGTGAGATTTTGTGGTAAATCCATACAATTAAGCAATGCTCGGCTCTGCCCATATTTTTCTCCTCACAACGGTCTTCTGTGCGTAAAGGCAAAACATATCCATGATACGTGTTTAAAATCCTGGGAAAATGCGGCTGGTTGACCGAACTTAATCCAGAGGGAACTCCAGAACGCAATTGTGAGATTTTGAAATACTGACAGACAGATTGCAAGTTGAAAGGACTCTTTGTCTCACAGGCACGTTAAAAAAAGCTGCAATTTTGATGAGTTATAAAACGTGATACCAGGCATTCTTTTTTTTTAACTGAAAGAAGTTTTTAATGAACTCAGTCGTTGAGTTGAGCTCCATTTAGTGAGTTCCTTGACGTCTTACATCGTAGTTTCCACAAATAAGTTGCAGCTAATGGTATCTGAGATTTTGCTTCCTTGATCCTAAGCCCAACCAGGGGCGCGCATTCTTTTCCTTTCCCCACACTCCGTCACGGCCCAGTCTCTCTAAAAGGAAAATTTTATCCTAGATTAGCCAAAGCGGCCAAAGAACAGGCGCCAGACAGCTTCATTCAGGAGATAGTTTGCTCAAGAGCATTCTTTGCTCAGACAGCTTGTGACCCATAAATTATCGAACCTCAAAATGTTTTCTCCGGTTTTGTAGTCGGGAATGTAACACCCCAAGGATTCAAGAGCGTCCTAATACTGTATCATACATTACAGTCGTCTTCCACTCTCCAATTAGCTGCTCGATCTCACACGCACGCGCATCCCCTCTTTATTCTTCCAACAAATAATGCGGCCGATTCGTCACCCTCGCTGGACCAAAATCTCTCCATTTCGTTAACCTGATAACATTTTTGGTTCCTATTTAAGACGGGCTGAGAGATAACAGTAAAGTTAAGATATCATACCGCACCGCCCCTTTCCCAAAGAGCTTTTTGTATCGTATCGCGAGTTTTTCATTAAGATTTGCATACTTTTTGATGCCTTGAGGGAATCTGGCCACGCGCCGAGTGGAGTTTTTGCCAACATAGTCCCCTACTCCCCCTCACCGTAGTTTTGAGAATAACTCCCCTTGTTCCCAAACGAGGTAACCAAAATATTTATTCCCTATTTTCTCGATAACGAGTGATTCTTATAATTTAAGTAAGCATTTTCGCGATACTGCGAGAGAAGTTAGGCGTGAGAAAATCTGAACAATTTTAATGGCACTCAAATGCTACAGTATTGAGCACCGTAGTGTGCTCCTATTCACAGTGAATACAAAGTAAAAATCGACAGTGGATTCCGCCAAGCAGCTAGTGAGAGTCATGGCTTCACTGGCGAGTTCAATTAGTTTTATAGCTAGAGAGAAAATGTTCAGTTCCCCGATTTTCAAGGTAAATTGCTTAAGTTTGGGTTGCATATTACCTCCCCGTGACTACATTACTGCAGGCTCGCCGAGAAACTTTTGAAACAACTTTTTTACGGGACGCTTTTTTTCTGAAGAAGATTTAAGATTGCTGGATTAGTGAGGAAAATATCAATAAATGACACTCACACGCGCTCTGCATCAACCACACAAACGTATCCTATATTTTAGGAGACGCTGCATTGCTTTGGTTGGAGAAATATAGGTAAATGTTTTTATTTTTAGCGGAACCACTCACTTTCTTAAAAAAAATTCCTAAGAATTATTTCGATTTGAACATTTTTCATAACGTAGAAAGTGAGTTTAAGCCTAGATTCACGATCTTAAACGCAGGTTCGCTATCTTAAAGGTCGTCGTTCTGATTTATGCATTCTGCCTGAATTCTTTTACTGCAGTGAGATAGGTATTTTTTAAAACGGAAAGGAATGGAAACACCCTTCCAGAATAGAATCATGTCATTCCAGTGCCAACATATATTACATGTAGAACTCAGAAGGTGCAGCACATAATCCACTGGGAGGTCGTTCGCCTATTACGTCATTTACGGCTCCACTAAAGTATGTGGCGATTCCAGGTCACTCCTCTCTTTCTTAAGTGGTACACTCTAGCGAATTTTAAATGTTGGAATTGGCCTCATCTACTGAGGACCCCTCATGATATTATAGTGTCACCTGTACCTTGTCTCATATCAACCAAATGTTTCTGGACCATCATGCATTAAATAATATTTAGTCATTGATGTTTTCAATGAATAAATAATTTTTAATGTCGTAATGATGTAAAAAAACGTTTTTGCGATACTGGAAATGACCACGACCTTACCCATAACTGAAAATCAAGGGATAATTATTCATAATTTTGACATAAAATTACGAAAATATATGTACGACAAACTTGTAAAAATAGTAATTGCTTCAATTAAAATGTGAGGCGAATATTTCTCTGTGTATATCTTAGGAAAGAGGGGCGCGGTAGTCCAGTGGCCAGAGCGCTGAGCTACTAACAGGAGGGCCCGGGTTCAATTCCGGGTGACGCTTCTCGGTACCCTCAGCTTACCCAAAGCGGTGTACATATTTTCGAGTACCAGATCATCCTGGGAAATCACAGGCGGTACAGGGAAATACACTGGCCACCATGCCTTGATGTGTGAATTTCACACGCCGTTGGGATTAGTACTGGGAGAGCTCTACCCACACCTACCTAACCGACCTTCGGGTTGATTACTATGATTTTGGTATCTAAGCAAGCTGAAAATTGACTAATAGCCAATCATGATATTCTATTCAACTGCAGCAGACAGCTTTATTTGCCTACCATGCTGTAAGAATTCCAATAAGGTAACAACTGATGCCTCCGGTACCCATTGCTGCTCAATTGCGACTCGTCACTTTATCTACTCTTGTTTACAAATAAATGTATATAGTGTATAGTGCTACATCAACGCGTTTCTTGAGTATGGAAGATGTAACCAATATGCCAAATCCAATCGTTTTGTCATGTGCTTCATTATTGCATGCCCAACTCAAGAAAGAGCTTGGGACTGTCCATCGTCATTCACGAAAACATACTCAAAATTCGATATGGGATGAGAGCGAAATTATTGATAGTTTCATGGCCATAAAAATAACAAAAAGTAAAATTGAAGTCGTTTGACGCAATCGGTACCTTTCAGGACTATAGCACCTTTTGTGCTGCTCAACACACAAGATGCTGTGCGTTATGAGTAACATATGAGCGCTTCCCCAAGAACTGAGTTTATCACGACTTCACTTTTCCTGTGCTCGCTTCGTTTCGAGCAACTTTTTCTGAGTGGTTCTCGTTTTAGTTGCAAAATAAACGTAAAATTTTGAAAACGATTTATGTTCGATAATGAATGGCATCCTTTAAGTATTTACTTGAATTCAATCTTTTTTTGCGCACGAAGCAAAATAAGACGATAATCTTCACTCAAATGGATAAATTCGACTCATGGTTGTGTTGTATGACATAGAGGGGTCCTTTATGGAAATTATATCCAAATGCCGACTGCGCTCAACACTCATTAATGCTTTTGCATGGAGTATTTTTTTAAGTGTTAAACGGATAAATGTTTGATACCCAAATGATATACAAATGCACAAATTGAAATGCGGTCTCATTTTACATTATTGAGTACAGATTGGAACCTGGCGATCTTGGGTCTCCGAAAGTTTCGAAAAGTCTCCGAAATCTCCGAAAATTTCTGAAATATTTTTTTTCGTGCCCCGACAAGTTTCGTGTGTGGGAGAAACTATCTTTTCTAAAATTAGCGAAAACGGGCACAAAATACAGTTGCGAAATGGAACTACGGACTTCAAACACATTTGATACAAATTACTACACCCTTTACAGGTAATGGTAACAATTTTCGGGTTTACTATTAGTCAAAAGTGCAAAATAACGGAGATACTCCATTTTTTCAATTATCATCTCAAATATCTCTTGCCATGCACTTATGGTTGGAGTGATAATTCAACCGTCGTTTTTAACGAAAAATTATTCAACAAAGCTAGTATAAAATTGTGGGTCAACAACTGGAGAATTTAGCAGTGACCCGATTTCCTTCTAGCGACTCGGGACACCTATCCAAGTGCGTGACACTTACCGCTCCGGGATGGGGTACAGGAAGATAATAGCTATTACTTGAAAATCTTATCAATTACACTCAAATTTATTATCAATCCATTTGCAAGTGCATATAGCCCGCCGAGAAAATAGTTCAATGGCAAGGAATTTGCATCTTTCTTATGATGAAAAATACGATTCATAACATCAATGTCCATTTTCAAATAAAAATAATCATTTAAGCGCAAATAAACGTTCTTACAAACCTCAGAAATACAGGGAAAAGGAAGGAGATAGTCAATTTCCATTATTGCTTCATCGAACCCATTCCAATAAATTGTTCAAAAATGAAAGCTTTCCTTTATCAAATACGGGAGTTGATAAAGAAGTCTTGCAAACTATGTTGAGTGGTACATCACAAAAAAGGCATCACGTAAAGCGGGGGCTTAATGCTCAATTCTCTCTGAGCATGGCACCGACGATGAAATCCTCGATAAATGATTTGAAGGGGCTTTGAAAAAGCTACTCAAACCTCGCTCAACCTCACAAAAACAGGATTTATTATCTATAAAGGAAATACCGTGGGGAGAATCTAACTATAAAAAAATCCGACCCCCTATATCGGTTTACATTTACCTAGAATTTTGTTTGGATGTTCCAACGGATATCATTTTCCCACATTAATTGGGAATCAATAAATCAACTTCGTGAAAAAATCCTCCAGCCCGATGCGGAATCCGAGCCGGAGGCCTTCAGAACACTGGCTGGGGGCTTTCAGTGTTTCATTTCAACTCAAATTTTCATATAAATAATATTTATACATCTGGGCGCGATAAGCAAGAAGTTAGTGTCTTCGGATATTGAATGAAGGGCCCGTGTTCGATTCCCAATAACCTTTGACACCCCCAACCACACCCCAGATGTTTGATTTTTCAGTTACCAGACCTCCTGGGGTAACCGCAAGCGGCACAAGGAAAGAAATTAGCCACCCCATTCTTGGCGAGTAAATTTAACAGATTCTATAGCTATTAAGAGGTGAGATCCACCCTCGAATACCAAACCAACCGTCGAGTAGATTACTGTGGTTTGGAATTTAATAGAAAGAACAAGCAAGCAACGTCCAAAACAAAGTACTCCCGTGTATCCTTGGCGAACGCAACACGCAACGCATTTCACCCTTTCCGATCCTTGGCGTCATTGGGACCACGAAAGACAACAGAAAACAACGAACGGTGCACACTCTGGGCATTCCTCCTAAGCGAGGCCATTGACTGAGAACCACAATCCCCTCTCGCCCTCCGAGACTTTATTATGACGTCAGGACAAAGGAACGACTACCGAGAATGTCAGCACCCGTCCAATCAGCATGCTTCAATTGTATGCCACGATCACCCAGTTAAGTGTCACAGTAATCGCAGCCGAGCTTACTGGCCTTAAGGGAACACACCTGTAAAACATGACGACGCTATTCCACTACTGCAAAGAATAACACTTGGGCCCATGGTTCACAAGTCGCAGCCATTCCATTATTACCTATATGCTGCTCTTTTTATGAGTTTTCCTTGCATCACGTCAAGCCCGAAAGGACGGAAGTTTCCGAGGAAGTGTACTTGCGGGTTGGAATGGCGACGGGAAATTGGACTACGCACGGATTTCGCATTTGGCCACAAAACTTTTTTCAGTGGGAGCATCGATATTCACAACTTTATAGTTGACGACATTGATTCATGCTTGAAAATTAGTCGAGTGGTGAAGAGGGAGGCATGACGTAATATTAGGGAGGGGAACTTTAATTCCAGAGTGTGGCACGGGAGAGAGGGGGGGTCAGAAAAGGCTATGAAAAAAGCGTGACGTAATATATGAACAGCCCATAAAACGATAGCGGGTCAACAATTCAAAGAACAAAAGCACTAAAAAAAATCGGCAATCGGACAGCGCTCTCAGACTCGCGAAAACTCCGCAAAAGGTTAAGAGGCCGGGGGCCTGCCTCAACGAGTGAAGAAAGGCTGGGCACCACGCGTTTCCCCCACACAAACACCCGGAGACCTGCTTAATCCACACGCCCAAGAGAGAGAGAGAGAGAGAGAGAGAGAGAAAAAAAAAATCGGACAGGAAATCAATTGGTCAAATAAGACTCACCCCCCGACCGGAGAGTGATACCGCTCTCGGGCGGCCGGTGTGGAACCCGTTTCACGCCCAGCGCCCGAAGGGGCGAGCACCACGAGGCGGGGGATTGGCGAGGGCGTGGGGGCGTCGGGGAAGACGTGGAAGCCGCTGGGGAGGTGAAAGTATATCGCGGACGAGAATTCGCACCGGTCGCGGGTGCTGAGGCGACTGGATGCTGAGGTGGCCTCACCACTTTGCCGAGGGAGGGGCCAGGCAGGGGCGGGCGGCGCCCAGCATCATGCTCGCATCGAAATTAGACCTCTCTCATGAATGCCGACGGCGAGCCCTCACTAGTCAGGACACGATCATTCCGGATACGCGGGATAAACGGACATCACCGTCCAATGGCCTCGCCGTGTATGGGTGACTGAGTGGATGTGTGTTACTTAAACGAGAAGAATTCGCTGCTCTGGAAGGACTTTATTCCGTCACATAATTAAACAAACAAACATACCAACCCGGAGGTCCAAGCCACAAGACATGCGAAGCTCACACATCAGGGGGACTGGTTACTTTCTCCGAGACGCCTGTGGTTTCTCGCACTTGGGACCCGAAGTCGCTGGAACGTTCGAACGTTCGAGCTAAATAAAGTGTTCCTCTACACTAAAAGTTCATTTAATATTTGTTGAACATCGGATGTGCTTTGAGTCGTTTGAGTATAATAGAAAATTAGAATTACCTATTTGAATTACTACGCCACATTTCCTAGTTTTTACAAATGCATCCTGAAAAGTAGAAAGAAATGGAGGAGAGTACGTAAAAAAGATACATAGCGTCTAAACCATGTATCACAGATGACAACAGAGAGTAGCTCCAGGTTAATGTAATAATTAATTGAATACATTACCGACATAGACCAAACAGCTCATTACTTGCGTTTGGGAGTAACAGGGACGAGTGCCTCAATTTTAGAAAGTAGAGTGCATGCAAGGAATAAAATATTATTTGCCATTTCCATGGTTACATTACACGTTAAGAATTCAAGTCGATGCTTATAGTTACTATACGAAGAAAATAATCAACATAGAATCAATAACTACAACTTTTGAAAATTTACCATCGGGCAAAATAACATACATTTGTCTTGTTTGAATTAATAATAGGGAAGCAGGCTGACGGGTTTCTGATAATTCATCTTATAACTCCTAAAAGTAAAGTGTGGAAAAAGTCACTTCAAAACAGAAAGAGTGACGAAATTAGCATAATTTTTCTCGTGCGGTGCTAGGAAGAAGAATAAAAATGCTAACGTAATCATAACCACACGCGGAAACTCCACGGGGTCGAAGAGCAATTGCCCTGGCACTTGGTTGGACATGAACATAGGAAAATTCTTTTGACCTCCTCGAATAGCCAAGGTTACCATTGCTATATTTCTACACCGTCACAGTGGTGGTAGAAGAGACACGTCTTCGTATTCCTCAAACTCATCGCCTATTGCTCACTAGTAAGTGCATTCCAAAATTTAAAAAAACGGTGTCTGGCCAGGTTGGAATTTCCCGCGTCGCTTTAGTTGAAAACTGCAGCCGTGGTTGCCTCAAGACATTATACACATAATGTTAAAATTAATCATCATTCAAGACAGCACGAAATAGGCGATCCTAATTATTTAATGCGAGACGTTAATGATTAATTTTGCAGTCATAGTTAATTAATGCGAGAACGAACCGAATTAACTATGATTGCGAAAAATCCAAACGATATCGCCTATTATACATAATTATAGCACACTTCTTTCTAAACTAAAAAGGTACTTAGTGAACCAAGAAAGAAAATAATTCATTCTGACGGTTGTAAAAATTATATCTGAAATGAGCTGCATAAAAAGGCCCACCGAATCGTTTTAAAATAATCCAAAGGAGACGAGTCGGTCAACTATATGCCGGTAAGGTCGTTGTTAGCGAGGGGAATAAAATTCGATTGAAACAACCAAAATTCCATTGGAATGAAATTAAATGCCTATTTTTAGCCTTTCTCAGGAGCAGAAAAGACAGCATGAACACGGCGGTCAGCGATTAGATGGTTTCTGATTCCGGGTTTTTAAGGATAAAAACTAGTTTTTCGATCCCCTAAACTGAGCGTAACAAATGACAATGGGGAGAGTCGTTCTATGCTTATGCAATAATTAAAGTAAACAATACCATTATGAACCAATAAATTAATTTAAGAAATTAAATATACAAAAGATTAAGGTTTTTGAAAAAAAATTAATGATTTACCACTTTGTATACTCATTTTCAGTGGCAAAATATGTGCTATCATCAATAATAAACATTATAATTTTTAAGCATAGCCAGCAAAATTTAAATGTTATAACACAAGGATTGCCATTATAAAATGAAGCAGTAAAAATTAAGCACTAAGATAATTTTACCCTGCTGAATTAGACTCCGCTGAGAAGCAACGATTGAAAGTTAAAAAATAATGATATTACAGTTAATAATTATTTTTATAAAAGGAAAATATTCCATGCCTACTTCATAAGAAAGGAGAAAATTAGTACGTACCTGAATTAAGTTAAAATAGTTAGATTCCTATTATGGAGTATTTATCTACGGTGGTGTTGTCACTCTTATAGATATCTGGTTTTATTATGTCTCGTTAACTCCAATCGTTAGTTGAATTAGACGTTCAATTAAGGCGAATTTCACCGGAAGACCCGATTTTATAAACAATTTAGATTGCTCATTAGTGAGCATAAACATGCGTACCGCAGTAACTCCGTCTTTAACTTACAGAGAACTTTAAAAGGTCGGCTTGGACTTAATAACAATTATAAAACCAATTTTTGGCTATAATTAGCTGTTAAAAGTTACCCTTCAGTTAAACTAAACATTATAACCCCGGAACCTTAAAGTACATTTCAATTACTGCATAGCTATATCGTTACGTGATCAAAAATAAATATCGAATTGACAATTTAATAGGTTATTAACGAAGAATAACAAGAATACCTCCCAGCAAAAAATTAAATGAAAAACTAAGGAATTTCAGATAAATGTCTAAACAGTCACTATTTCATTGTTTATTATCGAGTCTATCCAGGCAATCGATAAAGTAAGAAATTAATTGAAGAGTAACTTCCCTACTAAGGGATGAAGGAGAACTTTTCAACTGACTCATCATAAGATTTCCGTGGGCGTGTCGTTCAATGTCACGGACAACAGTTCAGTCGGCAATCTTCGGGTCCGAAGAAGCCACTGGGATAGCCGTCGAAACTGCTGTCCACAACACGGAGCGACGTGGAAACCCCGGAAACCGAAAAATTCAATTTCTCAAGCCCCACGGAAGCTTTCATAATAATCTTAAAGGTTATGGCTGTAGAGTTTGCAAACGAACGGAGTCCCATTCCCGAACTGGTCAAGTGTGCTTGCGGAGGAACGCGGTCTACCGAAAAAAATGTTCTAGACGCTCAAAGTATTCGATTTGTCCTTGAGGGAGAACCAAGCAAGGAGCATAGGGGCTCTCAAAATAGCGAGATGAATCGGAATAGTCCCAACATGGGACTGGGGAATGATAGTTTTTATAGCAATCTGTTCCTAGAGGCAACGGTTTGAGCAAGGGTTCTGAGTGGGCACCTCTCCCAATATCCCCGAGTGTGCATAAAATGTGATTTTCTACACCGCAAATGAGGTGATAGGGAATCGCCAAATTGGTCGCCGTTCTCTACGGCAACGGCCATGGAGAATTCATCGCGAGTTCTCGGACTGTCGTCACGATCGAGGAAGAGCGGATAACTTGCGATCCACCTGGCTTCACTGAAGACTCGCCTCTAAGTTTTAAGTCACCTTGTTCGTGTTGAGGATGGTTCTCGGTGAAGGAGTTTCCCCCACACCGACCTCACCTTTTCTTATATATAAGAGAAAAGTATATGTATGTATATGTATGTATGTATGTATGTATGGATGATATATATATATATGTGACATGACATGTCTTTCAATCCGAAGATTGGTTGACTGCAACCCAAGG
>LYUA01000581.1:174947-190851 GCA_002093875.1 Calopteryx splendens | reverse complement strand
AATATATCGTTAAATTTTATGACACTGCAATAATTACATTTATTTTTCAGGCAATGTAAAATTTCATATTTAACTAGGTCAATTTAAATAATGTAAAAAAACACCGCATATGGATACATAAAAAAATAACTTCATAATGATTTTTTCTTGCAGAGTACTATGTAGTTGTGCATGACTTTTGATCATTCCTGGAATTCCCTCCACTCTTTCCATACCTAATGGACCACTAAATTAGTCACACTTGTCCCGACGAGCCTCTTACTTCCTCACTTCAACCTACGTCGTGTTTGGTGCCGGTGGAAAGTTTGACTCCATCGCAGTTTTACTTCCTTTATTGCTATTAAATCATGGGCAACAGATAAATGGGGGTGAAATTCTGAGCACCAGAGTGTGGCGTCACACTGGTGCGGACCACTTCACACTGTCACGCCTTGCTACACCTGGACGAATCTTACCGCAATTTCCTTGAAACATAATAAGCGGACACATTTTGAGAAATGAAATCGCAGCCCCGAGTAAGCAATGAAGTAATATGCTACCGTTCTCCAAATAGTCAAAACCCCATGATTAAAATCGGCGGAATATCCAAGTATTTAAACAAAAATTACCTGCTGATTTACAATAAGAGCATGCTTAAAAAAGTGTGAATATGGGGTGCATGGATTACACTGTGAGCAAAAAATGCATCAAAGCCGTAAAAAGTGCTTCAAGAGCACACTAGCCCTTGATAACGATAAATAGTTTCGTTTATCTAGGAATTGATGCTAAGAACGCAGCATCTCTAGCGATATGCGTCGAATTAAATATCTTGTGAGTGAATATCTCACGATGCTTGTGGGAAATAAAAAGCTTCGCTGTTAAGTGGCGATCGAACAATCGAAGAACACAACTCAAGTAGCAACATTTCTTTTGGCAAGAATCGAAATTAGAACGCCGAGGAACTAAACGAACGTGGAACTATCGGTTAGCCGTAAAAAGGCGATAAAAGATGCTAAGTCAACTGTGACGACCACTATGAAATGCATATATGAATAGATCTCGAAGAGAGATTTTGAACGATAGCATGCGTAGCCATTTGGCACTCACCTTTGTCCAGATAAACCGCGATATTGTCAAAATTGTTCAGCGGTTCATCATAAAACTTTTTTTAATATGTCAATATCACTGCGAGATGCTTTTCATATTCTTTAATAGATCTCATTGATGGATGTAAAACAATACCACGCGCAGTCACACTGCGCTCACGATTTCGGAGGTTGACAGAGAGACGGATAAAGAAACGCGACGGCACTCCCAAAAACATTGCATCACTTCTGCCCAACCTCGGCGAGGGAGGATCGCGTAGCGCGCCGGACACATTGCACAGCGCAAGAATCAGAATCCATGCAAGGATTCGCTCAATTAATAAAATTGAGAAATCCCGGGAAACGGTTGTTTCAAAGAGGCTTGACCAAACGCTAAAAAATTGCAAATGGTTAAAAATTCGGAGAGCAATCGCGTTGAGGCATGAAATTCAGTTTTCAGGGCGTTTGTCCAATCTTATTTAACATATTTTTTTAAATTTAATTGGTTTGACCTTTAGGGCAAACAGCAAAGCTGTGCGTGGAAACCTCCGGCACCAAAAAAGCCAGTGATGGCTTCTACTGGGTAAGTTATGATCCTATAATTTTCCCATATTCAGGGAATGGTGTATCCGCATGTCATACCAGCACACAAAACTTTAAATGGAGCATATCTACTACAGGATGTACTGAAAACTCTGCAGGGCCACTTGTAAAAGGTCACATTTCAAAGTAACGGGCTGGATGCTGCACCACGATAATGCACAGCCACACATCGGAAATGTTGTGGGTGAAAATCTCGTGAAAATCAACGTCAAGTATATTCCTCAAACATTTCCAGGTAGTAACAAATTCCTAAACAGCTACTACAAAAAAAAACACATTCATTGCTTTTAATTAATAATATATTATATTTCCCAGGTTTCCGTCACCTCACGGACGTCCATTGTAAACTTGGTCACTATTCTGAGCAAAGCTAGATCCCTACATTAGATGAAATCCCATCTCTAAGCATTGAAATTAAAGGGTGTCAGCAACTATCCGATTCAAGCACGCCCCCCCACTTCCAGGAAGGAGAGTCTCGGAGAAGCATCGTCAATTGAGGGTGACAGCAGGCATCCTAACTAATTGCACTGAATCAGGCTCAATTCCCTGAGAAGCCGATCGTAATAATCGAGCCTAAATGCAATAACAACATGCCACATCCCTGGACAATATTCTCGATAATAGGCAAGACGAAGCAACGCAGGAACTCTGAATAAAACAAAGAGAAGAGCATAAAGGGGTAAAGAGCAGAAGAATGCGATTGGGGAAACCGGTGGAGACAACGGGCGGATAAGAAGGACCGGATCATTTCCGGGAATAATCAAGCAGGTATTTTTAATCACATTACAACAACAAAGCCCTCTCCAACGAAAGCCTTTATTTGATACGGTGAAATTACAGACATATCACTCGGCAGTCAACCGCTTGGCACCTGAAATGACGAATTCGATCTCTGAACTATATACTCCAACTATCTATGAGCGTAATAAGAATTACTTATCCATTTTCATTCAACATATTCCTCAAGGTTAGAGAGTGAAAGGATTTTTGGCCAGTTTATAGGGTAGAGTACAGTTCAAGTCAACATTGGCCATAGCCTATGGATCGAATTGTCACCTGTGTTCAGAAGTAGTGTATAATTGACAGTAAAATACGCTTGATCTCTTCCCAAATATGCCATAATAACACCTCGTACTTTAGTCAATTTAATTTAGAGTACATTGAAAGAGTTTCGAGTTGTATTTTATCAAGGTCCTTAGTACTGACCGGATGTGTACACGTCGCTAATGTTCCAAAAACACACAACATGAACATTGCAGGCAGGAGGATAAGCTGAACTCGAATCAGGCAGACTGGGCAAATATCGAAAGCGGAAGTATGAATGATACTTGGTAGAGAATGAACGAGTGATTGTTGAATGCGTTGTAATATTCCGCGAGTTCTAAGAAAGAGACTCATGATAAAATGAAGGTGATTGAAGCCAAAAGCGAGGGAGCTCAGAAAATAGCGAATGATGTTTAGAGAGGAAAACAAAATGAATGGAAAAAAATACTGAGAAAGAAAGAATAGGATTCGAATGGCAGAGGAATAAAAAATGAAGAATTTAATAGAGAGCTCTATTATCTAAGTTAGGTTTGTCTTGCACGAGATAACGCTTGCTTACAAGATTACAAATCTTTTTTTGCGTTCCTCATTGGGTATCGCACGGCTAAGCACGTTGATTTACAACCCAAAGTTCATACCTAATTGATGAAATCACAAAGGAAATGTGTTACAACCAATCTCATAGAACACAGACCACAATTCTTACTGCTGGACTTAACGAATGTACCTGTCGCAATACTCCCTACACCCTTAAATGACATTGGATCGAGTCACAGATCGCACTCTGGTACTCGAGTCTCGTTTACGGGGTTTAAGGATGTAGTTTACAGATATCACTCATACCACACAAAAAACTTCCATCCAAAATGCATAATGCCCCGAGTGAGCCAGGAAAAGTGTTTTCATTCCCCCTCTTCCACTGATTAAAACTTGGAAGTGGATTTCATCCCTTAAAGAATCGCAAAAGGATTACATCTTATTTTCTACTTCTATCTCGTCCGTACTGGGCATCCGCATGCACTTGGATGACCACTTCATGAACTGCCAACTGTAATCGCTTCTACCTTTCATGGAATATGATTAATGATAATTGAAGCTCAGCTGACATCTCCCGCTGCACAGAGTTCAGGTGAGGAAGTGGACTCTGACGGGAAATTGTGTTCAGATCCAACCAACCTAAACGGAAATACGGAATCAATACACGAATCATTCACTCCAAACTGTGTGTGCACTTAAATATACGTACTTTAAGAATTTCATTAACCTTTCTGTAATACTAGTTCTCCTGCATTATTTTATGTATGTATGCATTAATAACCTAAATATTGTTGCATGCATCTCGGCGGTCATGCCGCCTTCTCCAGTCGGAGCAATTGGCTCCCGTCTCGGAGAAAGGGAGGGAGGCTGAGGGGGAGGGGGAGGGTGCGGTTGAGGAGGGAGGTGGAGGTGTATGCGAGGAGTGGAGGGCTAATGGCTATCTGTGTTCACTGAGTGATATTAAGCACGGGCGAGTATCTCTTTTTTGTCAATATGTCCTAATCAGTTTTCATCTCCTAGAATCAGAGCACACTGATTCTTCCGCTGACGAAGGGGCTGCTTTAAATCACCGAAAAGTTCTCGAATTCTACTTTTTCCTCTTTTACATAGGCACAAGGGACACTCGCATATGATTTCTCTACAACTTCACGTGTGACTTCTCTAGAACTGAGGAAGGCGGTACGACCGCCAAAACGCTAAAAGCATTTATTTCCCAACTATATTATCAACGCCGAGTTTTAGTTTCTTTTTAATTTTTTTGTCACCGCTCGTCAATGCTTTTCCTCGAGTGTACATCTGTATCCAAGCGCAACAGCTGCTTTCAACATTTGAGCATGCAGTGGGTCAACTAACGTTGAATAATCGATCGAACCCATCCATCAGTCGATCCAATACAGTGCATAAACGTACATTGGCGTGGCATCACAGAGGCTTCATGAGGACGTAAGGAAAGGCTGGAAAGGAGGGAGTGGGAAACTAGGCGTTAGAAGTGTCCTCCGTCTTGATTAACGTGAGACTGTCAGCCGGCAGAGTCCTCATTTGGGAAGATAATTAAACGGCAGCAAAAGGTGTAGTAAGCCACGACCGACTCCCTGCTTCCACGACGGAACTCATTCACAGCCACCAGGAGGGAAAGAAAAATCATTTCCACTAAAGATTTTTGGCTCACACGACGCATGAAACCACTCCACAAGCAAGGTCGAACACATTAATAAAATTCAAAGTGGTCAACATGCATCGTTGAGTTGCGCCGGCTTCTGAATACCGTCCTCAAAGAGCAAATGCGAAACACAAAAGGTGAGGCATACATGAAATGGGATTTGGATGACGAAATACGCCAAAAGATGAAAGGAGCACAATAACATGAGCTATCAGTCGGCCGTACCAAAGATGTTGCGAAATAAAAGCTCACGTACACCCTATCTCAAGTTTTTTTTTTTTACAAATCACAAATGCTGATACAGAGATAAGAGTTAACTGCTCCACAGAACAATAATTTAACTCTCGCCTCGTGAAAAATTAGGTAAATGGGGCAAAGAGGTGTTCGACATTTTAAACTTTCGTCACTCAAGGAGGGGTGTGCGCATTAGTACCAAACGACACACTACAGCAAAAAGAGTTAAGCATGAACTATAGCGACAAGAAATACCTCTCTACTTCCGATTCCATCAAAACTGTATTTATCTTATTAATATTGTACTTTCAATATTGAAACACAAGCTGTACAACGCTGAGGGTGATCATAGGAATGAGAAAATATTTTATTAAGGCAGGAGCAAAATCACTTGATTACTTGAATACCCTATACCTACCAGTTGCATCATGTTTTTGCTGCTTAATTTCACTTCACGATACATCTACAAAAGACATCCATCTTTTGCTATTGACTCTCTCTAGGTAAAAGCTATACCAATTCATGTTTAATTTGAGCGTAAATCATTCTCGAATCGTCTACGTCTACCTCCCTCACTATGTAATCAGTTTTGAGGTGTACATAGAACTAATGTGAAAATTAGTTTGTAACGATTTAAAGGACAGCCCTAATCACCTCAAATATCGACACTGTTTCAATTAAAAATTTCCACGCATAAAATTCCGCGCAGACAAAACAGAAAACAATCAACCGAGAAAATGAAGCCCACGCGAGCAGAAGCGGAGAGGAAATCAACACTGTAAATTTATTCACGCACATTCTTGATTTGACATGCTCATGCTCACCTGCTAATTTTTGACGCATGCTTAGAAACCTGTTCGGCCAAGAGACGAGAGGTGAAATCCCAGTCTAGTGGCTTTAGGGCTAGAAAAATATAGCGAAAATACAAATGATTGCATAAAAATTGAAAAAAAGTGACGGGAATACACAAACATATCGGCGGGCCTCGATGGATCGCCAAAGCAAAATGAAGCCTCAATTGACAACCTTCTCTATTATTATTAGCCGGACATTAGACACTGAATTAAGTTTCCTAAGAAAAATTCTTACTTTCTATTCCATTTGTATATACTTACCTAACTAACTATTCAGCGCACCTTTTGGTGGGTCATAAGTATTATCCTGACAAATAAAGCTCCTGTTTAACTTAATCCACGTATTTATTTTCTACATTGGATGTGGGGACAATCATCACAGTCAACGATTAAGGAGGAATCCCAGAATCAACAACAATTATGCTCAGTCATTCCACGTACACTGACATGCTAGAATTATTCAGTTTCATGAAAAACACAAGGTAACCCGCTAAACTACTTTTAGAAAAACTCCACGGCTTTCCCAGGTTTTAAGGTGTGACACAGTTTTCCAGGCCATCTTCTATGGCATTTCACATAGCCGAACCCAGAAGCACGAGTAGTGTAATAAAATCTATTACTTGGGAGATCACTACGTAAAAATAAAGAAGGAACCACCTTTTCCTGCTTGGAACAAATAAACGCTAGATTTGGGTAGTACGCGAATACCATGCTACTTGAGGCGAAGGAGGCTAAATCGCTTCGGAAATTTGTTTAGGTACGCTTCATAAGAACCAATGTTTGTTGAGCTACAAAAATCCAGAAATACCCTCATTCTGAGGACATAACATATTTGTAAAACATTCGGGTACAACACTGAAGCCGGTTGATGCCAGTGAGTAGAACAGCCGCTGGTAACTCAAAACAGATCGATAGTTTGAATCCCGAAGCAGCCATGGGCATTGGCTTTATTTACAGGTTACTTCGATATTCAATGCCAATTGCGACTCTAACAGAGTTTACATACGTAAAAATAATTACCGACAGTCGCGACATCGCAGCAAAATAGCTAACTTTTTATTTCCTATTTTTCAATAAAGAAAAATATGCTTCTAATCATTAAATCACGCCTAAAATGATATTGCATTGGAAACATAACGCATACTCTGCCATGGAAAACCCAGTACAGAAGGTGAATGAGCGCAATTAGCTATTGGAGAAGTTAGATGAATTGGGGAAAGTAACAGATTTAAAGCTACAGCAGTACCTTGACGTGATCACCGCCTGTAAGGGAGATAGGAACCCTCATTCAAGCAAGAACAATAAAAATCAATATATGCTATTAAAAACAATTGGTTGGAAAAAGGAAAAACGTTTTTTGTCGGTAGAGCTTAATTTGAATGTATTTAAAATCTATTTTTCCTTAACATTTAAGGAACGTTTAATTTAAATTTGCATCAAAATAAGTTGAGCCTATCTAAGAACTGTAAGGGGAGACAAGTCTGATTAAGTTGCATTATTCGTTCGTGTCGTGGCTTTGAATTGAGCGAGGGACTAGCGAACCCGTGAACTTATCTGTTTTGATATCCTCTATCCCTAATTCTGTCAATACGTCCAGGCCCGCTGATAAAGCATTGGCTTGGATTATCTCCACGATGCCGGTTATAAAACCGCACGACAAATACCTACCTTTGTAATAGGTTCAACCAAGCGGGTTCCCATCTCAGACGCTTGGTGATATCTCGTAACCGCTATTCATGAATCGGGTGTCTTTTCAATTTTGTTCAGTTCTTGAAAACTGTTTTCAGAGATCCCAAACACACGAACCATATTTCCACTCGTAAAATGACACAATCCGAAAAGCAATTGACGCAACTGGGAAAACATAAGGGTTTTGACTGCAGTGAAGTATTTGTTAGGATGGACTTATATTGACACCTTGATGATACTCAAACGGTTCTCCACTTTTCGAGTTCTTCGTGGCCGCGATACCACAGTTTATTGACGCCGTAACACTAAGCCACTAACCAAATCCCATGATTTTAATCCTTGAGATCAAACGGAATCCTTTCCGAAGGAAACACCAGCAGGGTCTACTTCGGGGGCTCTCCCTGCTAGGAACACTAGACGCTAAAGGGGAATTGCTTGCGATCCACGCACCACTGGGAATCCCTGGCAGATATGTATTCCAATCGATGTGATATTCATAGCTAGCTACGCATTTAAAACGCCGAGTGAGGGCACAGTGAAAGCTCTCGCACAGATTAACATTTCAAGGTTCCCGGGGGAGGAGGCGTCAACCGCGCCAAGTGAATCAGAAACCAGAGCGCTCATTATCCCCGACGCCACATGAATCGGGGAGAGGCTCGAGATACGCTCCAGAACGAAAACTATGGAACCTAATTATATTTTCAAACTCGACAGACATTCGACAGCCTATGACCGCTTGCTCCGTGGATCGTTGTCCACATTGTTTCCATGAACTATCTGGGCTGAGCGTTTATGCTCCGTGCGACAATCATCTCTCTTAAAACGCGTCCAACACATAAGAGACACTAACCTAACGCGCAAAAAGAAAACCAATGCGTGCATAGGCTCCCCGGAGCCGAGAACAAAAAATATATAGCCATAAAAATGACACCACCGAGCCTTATCGCGGGAAACGAAAGAAATCATTTACGGAAGGGCCATCAAAACGTTCCCTTTTACTTTCTCGGGAAGAAGAAAAATGCTTTCGGAAGAAATGACTCACCCAGACTCTTTGCATCACGCACTATTTTGTGTTGCGTAAAGTTGAGACTTCAGACATTAGCCGTTAGCATTTCGCACTGCAGAGCCAGAGAATGTTTCAATCTGCGGCCTTAAAGGACCTACGAAAACCTCCCCTTCACCGACTACACGTAGAACAATACATATGTTCACTCCCAAAAACGTCCAAGGGATCCCCGGAGAAACTATTCCTCTGTGTGGCAGTAATAAAGGTTGGCTCAAATCTATAGCCAACAAGACTGCCATGCCTTTCAAAAACTCTAAATAAAGCTTTGAGCATTAACTTCCGTTACAATATTTTGGTCTCCATCCGCTACCTTATTAACAACTTCATACTCAAAGTCATGCAATATTATTTGCCAGATGCAGCGTACTTATTTTGATAATATCCAGTCCTGTGCAGATGAAAGGTAGAATTTGGCGACACAATTAAGTGCATTTAAATAGTAATTATCGTTTACGTTCTGCGATGGCTGAGATCAATTTGCACCAAGACCAACATTACGTATTACTGGGTCGGCAATGAGGCTTTACCTTCTGTTGACAATTATCTCGTTCCCATTGTTCTTGTTTCAGCGGGTTTTCCACATCTCAACCGTCCCGACAATTTTTATCCCTCCTATGAACTGCATTAATCTCATGCGCAATATTTCAACAATCTTTCGTAATACCTTTTGATGCCCCTTGGCGCGGAATACCCTATGAATGTGCATATAGCAATCGTGAAATACACCGAAAAACAGAGAGTGGTGTAAAATAATAATTTTCCAAAACAACCTTTTCAATGAAAATTAGCTTAATCGAGGAAATCAATTGTACCCTCCATGTCCCCTTAACGAGCTCTGTAAAAAACATACGCAGGAGCAAATGGAGTAAGGCAGAGTTGGTATGCACAACTTTAGCGCGTCGAGACGTAACGTAGACTGAGCCTTGAAAGTTTGAATTTTCAAGATAGCAGAAATCATGATCTTCCAAAACCGAGAGGCACATAAAAAAACCGAATACGCAACCGAATCAATAAAAAAAATAACTTGCTTGGAAGTCACACGAAATGAATGGTTTCGGGCTTCACTTAATGGACTTGCTTCGTAATGAGCATATTTTACTCATCTCACGTTTACCTACTATCACTTCGTAACCTCCATTAACGTTACTCGAGACGACCCATGTTTCAGGATTAAATCATCTCTAGGTGATGTGGTATAGTAAACATTTTCATGTGGAACACACAGCGACTAGTCTATTTATAAGAAGTCACATTGTGGTTAGTGGAACGGGGATGGATAGGCAAAAAATGCAAAAATCTTCCAAGAGACAATACTTCCTTTCGCCTCTTGTGTACAGAGCAGCTGTTGATAAAGAGAAACTATCCGTTCTGAGATGAATATCTCAGATAGCTGGATTGGAAAAAGAGATTTATTGAGCAAACAGGACGCATTGAGATATGTACCTAACCTGCCGAAACCCTGAAGCATAGAAAGATGTAAACCACGACCCCGGCGAATAAATATGCAGGAATATTTTTCATAGGTACGCAAATTAAATTCGTTTTACGATAATATCCCACATAAAACCATATTAAAGGAAAAGCTAGTCGCATTATACGATTCCGTTTAGTTGACATGAAAGTCTCCGATTGACAACTTTACCCATACCAGCGCCACTGGAGTATTATGCGTACAAGAATCATTCGCTAAACATTTAGAAATCCATGCCAATTCATTTTGGATATGAACTTCTCGTACAAATTTATGTATTGCAATGCGCCTCTTTCCCAAAGGTGTAATCCTAAAACCATTAATCCTTAATAGTGCATTAATTCTGCTGCTGAAAATCAAACAGCGATACAGATATAATTCAATGACCACTTCATTCGACTGTGAAGCACAGAGTTGATATTAATTATTCATAAAGGTATCATCGGCAAGGCTGTGAAAAAAATAGACGACTCCACACATTGGTACACACTAAAAGAGTATAACTAGATGATTTACGTGTTTGCTGAAACATCACAATTCAAAGGGATCAAGAAAATAATGGCAACATCTGCCGCCCGGGACATTCCAATGAACAAATAGAGTGAGTAGAATGAGGGGCAAAAAAGTGATTCCAACAAAAATGCGAATGCCGAGGATATCTATTCACATTTCTACATGCACCTCATTTATTACAACTAAAGTCGATGGATCTAAAACTGAAATGCTACATCGCACATGCCTAGAAAAATATAACGTCACAGCGATCCCATTAGAAACAAATAAATGTAACTCTTATCCACGGCATGGGCCAAAAAGTGACACATCTTTGCTCTTTACAAGGAGAAGAGTGTGAACTTTAAAATAACAGCTACCGATGCAGAAAAACACATCATGCTATCACAAAATCTTTCCACGCTGCTTTAATGATAAGATTAAGAGGCAACACTTTCGGAAGCAACGGTTGAAAGAAGAGCTAATCACATTACATACGAATGAAACCTGAAATATTATCTTGAGCAAATAAGCGTAAAAGAAGAGGGAAAACCTATGCCTCAAAACTTATCACTAAATCAGAGTTATCACGTACCTTTTGAAGCAGTTGATAATTATTTATCACCTTATCTAACTCGAAAATCATAGAGAAGTTGCGAAACCCCCCAACAGCAGCGTCTAAGAAATACAGACCGGATTTCTTCACATTCCAAAAATCCGAAGCGCTCCATTATAGTGCGGTGTCATTAGTACCGGAGTATTAGAAACCCAATTAACACGGGATTAGTTTTATCTTGGGACACTTTCCACATATAACGAATTGAGACACAAAGGATTTCACTGAGCGAAAAATGCCAAAACAAAGACTTTCTAGCTGTAGTCTAGAGTGAAGTCTATTTCATATCTAGTTCTTCTTTTATAGCGATCGCTGCAGCAGGAAACATCCGCTTGCGGAAGCTAGGACATAAAAAACCGCCCACCAGTAAAAAGCTTTGGTAGCAGTAAGCGAGGTCGGAACGCTCGAATGAACTTGATAAGACTACACACTGATATAAATATGAACTAGCACAGTTTTCTCAGAGCTTCCTCTCAATGGATATTTCGATAAGTAGCCACCAAATTACCCACTTCCGGGACCACCTGAATCGCTTTAGACATACTCTGATCAAATACTGATAATGAATTCAAAATATAAGCTCTCCATTTCATCCTTCACGGCCATTTCCCGCCAAATTCTACACATCTAGTTTCACACATTGTTTTTAGGATAATCTACGAAGTTTAAATTGGTCAGTAATGCTTCATTAATTTATCGTAGTCTATTTACTATATTCCTTATTTACTTTGCAAAACCACAGCCAAAAATGTAGAAAGGCCGAGCCGAAATTCATATTCTTCCATACGCTTCGATATGGTTACAGCGAATGTCATAATGCAGTTTGAATTCAATCTTAATCTTAAAATAGGATTACCACTGCCGTAATAGAAAAACCCCACAGTAATCTACTCGAAGGTCGGTTTGATAGGTGAGGGCAGAGCTCACCCAAATCTAACCCTAACCCGTGATAACGGCGCGATAAATTCACACATCATGGTAGGGGGGCAGTTTCTTTCCCCGTGCCAACTACGGATTCCCAGGAAGATCTGGTACCCGGAAAACCATTCAGCTTGGATGGAGCTGAGGGTGCCCAAATGTATCTCCCGGTATTGAACACGGGCCTTCCAGGTAATAGCCCAGCCCTCTACCCACTGGCCAATTACTCCCCGCTGTAATAAAGTTGTTGCCAAAACTGGTAAATCTTAAAATACGGTAATTTGGGAAACCCTTCTGTGAGGGTAAAAAAATAGGCGAGATGAAATACGTAACATGCATCTTACCTGCGAAGCAGGTATAAGTTTATTTTCGCAAAGAACGCGTTTCAGCAAATTTATGTAAAAATATACTTTTTAAATTAAGAGTATGTTAAACTTTCCTGTAACGCGGACAGAGTATCGAGTTAATTCATAATTTATGGACAACGGATGATTAAAATTACAATAATTGGAGAGGTGATTTTTGATAAAACGAAAAGTCAAGGTCACACAATGAAAGTGAAGTATGTGAGAGCATTCAATGTTCTCATTAGACCCAGGAACACCAATGAACCACAGGAATGCATCGTCCCAAACTGAACTATATTATATACACTGAAATTTACTCTAATTTCACCGATCATCAATTACTCATATTTTAAAAATCTCGATTATATTTGCCATATAAACTTGAAGAGAAATTACAGACTGCTCTCTTTGAGAAGTATTGCATCGGGCGAACTAGAACATGTGGAATGGTACAGGATTGGAGCCATCTATTTATGAGTTGCCCAAAAAGTAGATCAGGAATACCAGTGTTTAGTCCCTCTCACCCAAACAAGAGCTTAAATGCGTCCCGAAACATTTACCCTCCATAGCACACGGCCGCCTCTATAGACTCGACGAGCCCGAGACGCACCGAACAACTTCGGGAGATGCTAAGGAAACCTTGCCCCGAAGCTCCCCCAAGGCCCTGGGACAACATGGGATTTAAAGCTGCAGCCAGGGCTCTAGAGTGAATCATATCCCGGCAAAGCAGCTGATTACACAGGATCATAGGGGGGTATTCACGGCAGAAGACGGGACCTCGGGCAAATGGGAACGACTTGAATATCCAAGGTCCCGTTCTGTGAGGGCAACAAAGGTTCCCCCGCCTGGGGAAAGGGAGAGAAAGGGGCTGACAGGGTGGGCGTCGATTGTGTGGGAGGGGAAGGGGAGGGACTTTATTGGGAACTATCCGCCCGAGGAAACTGGGCGGGAGGAGGAAGGAAAGTCCGGAGTCGCACTCTCGCTTCGAGGAATGTTAAATCGTCCCCGCTTCGCCCATAACCGCACTACCACGCACGCGACGTCTCGCCGACGATCTTTCCTCGACCAGCGCTAAACTCCATGCTTCGGAGCACGAACAGGCCGAAATTATTTACTTAACCAAACATTCCCACACTTTCCCTCATTATTAACATTCATCTAACCCCCTCGTGAAGAAGCAGGCACAGAAATACTATCGCGAACCAAACGAACACACAGAACAAAACGACGAAACTGCTACGGAAAACCTGATGGCTAGCCTAGAGCATACATTTAAATTTCACGCAAAAGAAACGTAAAAAATGAAATCACGGAAAATAAAAGTCTGGCATTGCTCATGGAGGCTACCCAATCTTCAGGGCTTCGAATATCACTGCCCGCGTTGCAATTTAGCTCGTGTACGCAAGAGAGATATTACGACGAGGAATTACATCGGACGCTACCACAGTTTATAGAGCTCAATAAGGGCTTCCTCACTAAAGGCAATTCTCCAAAGAGGCAGCAGTTACCTTTTTCCCCATCCCCTTAGCCCAACACACCAATATGCTACACCCCCGCCACCACACGCACTTGGACCTAGGAATAGTTATTCTGCGATTCGCTCTACTAGTAAAATAGGTGGCAATACCAACAAGGTAACACGTGACCACCAAAAAAGCAAATATACATATGCAATACACTTCCAAATATCTTTAACAGTTATAAATTTTTGGTACAGAAAACGTTCATAAACTCTTTAAATAAAAGGACAACTGGCTAGATGGCTAAAATCAATAACATAGTGACTCAGAAAAATTATCTAACAATGTAAACACGAATTGGTATTAATGACAACATAAATAGTGTTACTAAGCTACGTTATATAAACAAAATACCTATCGAGATCGTGACTGTACACTAAGTATTATTTCACATACATCGCGAGTGTTAAGACGGAATCAATGCTTGCTTTTATGCTTGAATGAAGGAAAACATTTTTCAATGTCATTAAAGTAATTTAATTATACAACGACCGGTTTTGTTAATCACCTAAGGCCTTTATAGAAATGGAATCAGTCCTGTGTCCCCAGTGCTGACGCTGCAACGAACAATCTCCTGGACTGCCACGGCCCTCATTGATACTTTAAGGTCACCAATAAAAAAAATCTGAACTTTGGGACAAGGAAGAGATACATACCTTCCGACATGACTCATATTTTCACAGTAAAGATAAATATTCTATGGTTTAGTCTTTCAAGAGCGTACCACACATCCTTCACCTATCAAATAGCAGTGACGTAAGAATATGGCATTTTGACAAATTATACTTTTCAAGCATTCAAGTATTGAGACATACATAAAGTATTGACCAGGTAGAACAAGTTTTGAATTGGAACTACTGCTCGTCTGGATAAATCTGCGACGGCACAAAAGATCTTAAATCTACATATACAATCAATCTTCCTAGCTAAGCCTCTCAATGTCATTAACGCAGTAGGTACATCTTATATCATTGCATGGAATCATCCACTTTATTGGATCTCACAGACATTTTCGTGTATGACCGAGTCAATAGAAGTATTTAGTAAATGCCCAGATTGCTTGTATGCGAGGAGAAACTGTAGGGCGAGGTTTTCGCACAAAAGATTACTTTAACAATTCAAATACACCTACAGGCAATACTTACGAGCGCGCAATTCTTTGTGAAGAGACGAACCAACATAAATGTACTTTGTTTGCACTGCCGAAAAGAGACTGCGGATAGTTTAAGGGCAAATAATGACATTTCAGACGCACAGGTGACCGCGAGGATTCTCATAACCATGAGTGTAAAGGGACGACACTTTGACACGACCACGCGCGTAGAGGCAAATCGAGACCACCGCGCTCCCTAGTGAGCGCGGTACGCACGAAGCACGCTTCGCTGCACCGGCGAGCGAAAAACTACCATGTCGTGCGCGTGTCTTTCGAAATCAAAAGCGAAGGAGGAGGCGCAAACGGCCCACTTTTCACTTCGCGTCGACGGATGATACGGATTTGAATAAGTCATGAGCGCCCGGCCTAGTGGCGCACGGGAAGGCCTTCCGAGGGACGATTCGGGAGGGACAGAGACGAAGAGGCGTGGAGACGACGACGGTGGGGGGAGGGGGTTGGTGGGAAAAGGCAAAACGAGTGCAAGAGATGCCGATTGAGAGGAGGAAACTTTTGCGAGAGAGTGGAACCAGAGTGGCGGATGCATGTGTGCTGGAAAAAAAATCGGCGGGGCACACGGGTGGTGGTGAGAAGACGCCCGGCGGAGAAAATCCACGCCGCGTCCCAGAACCCTCTCCC
>LYUA01000581.1:73230-86099 GCA_002093875.1 Calopteryx splendens | reverse complement strand
CGTGTGAAATTCACACATCAGGGTAGGATGGCCAGTTCCTTTCCCTGTACCACCTGTTATTTTACAGGATGACCTGGTACCCGATACACAGCTTGGGTAAAGCTGAGAGTGCCAAGGGGCGTAACCTGGAATCGAACCCGGGCCCTCCGGTCAGTAGCCCAGCGCCACTGCATTACCACGCCCCAAAGCATACTATAGTGCTGGATACTATAATCAATATTATTATTATTTTCCTTTTGCTCCTTTTATCGAGAGGAAAACGCCGGGTTTCTCCTTCCTTCACGCATTAACATCCCCTCAATCCCCAAGTCACTCAACTGTGCCATGTAGCTCAAGTATCCCTACATTTCGGTCACCTCCCCTAATGGCCACCATCACGAGAGTCACAAGCCATGGACGAGGAAACCCACACCTCAACTTAAAGCCAACCCCTCCTCGGCGGAAGCCCGTCGTGCGAGGGGTGAAACGCGGGGAACTCTGTGGACAGGAGGACGCGCCAACTATTCTCCTTCCCCGGTCGCACAGGGATGGATGGATCTTTGGGCGGTAAATGGGGAGAGATTTCTTACCTCCGAGGTGCTCGTCGCGACAGAACTGAGGCCGGGTGACATCACGTTGTCCGGGCTGACGGTGAGCGTAGCCACTGCGGCGGCGGTGGCATCCGGGCCCGCAGAATGCTGTATCCGCTGCTCCAGAGGTCCATCCTCCACGGAGGTGGCCTGATCGCCCGCCCTCTCCCTCACTGCACTCCCGCTCTGGAATGACTTGCTGAAGTACTGCCTGAGTTGACTCTTCTGCTTCTCGATCACGTGATACCGAGTCGGGTTTTCCAACACCGTTTGAACCTGTAACAGGAAGAAAAGAGCAAGTTGTGCTTAAGTGACGTTTCCGATCGAGTAGGAACATAGTGTGATTGAAGTTTTTGAATGACAAAACCTCACAGGCGGATAACCCTTCGACAAATAGGGACATTTCATCGTTGATCGGCGAGTTCTCAAAGCAAAATCCGTTTAAATTCCGTGAAGCAACAACGAATATCCCTCATCCCCATGCACGAATATCTTACGAAGAAATCGGACAAAATATTACCTCGTCTAGCCTTCATTTTAACGTTAATTTTATGCCAAACTTGAATAAAACTACTACTTTAATGATGTGCGTCAAACCAATAGAACCAGCCAGCAACGCGCAGACAAGATCAAAACATGTGAATAACGTGTTTCCTTGCATGAAAATGGGCGAGCAGGAAAATGAAAAACATTAAAGAAGAAACCACTTTTAATGCGGCCAAGATTTCTCTGAATGTCTTTCCATTACCAGGAGCTAGCTAATATCCTACAACTCTTACACCCTATTAAGCTCGGGAAAGAGGGATTTCGACGGTTTTTGCTGCCAATAACCCAGGATTTACGCCCCCTCCCCCCAACCGGATCGCCTGATCTTGATTAGCCGCTACTCGAGGCTCTACAATGCTTGAAGGCAGGTTCCTTGGAAATCAGTCTTAAAATCCAAACTCCCCCACAAACGAGGAATTCTAAATCGATAGGCACTGAAGAATGAACCCTGGCTAGGCGAATGGTTACGATCTAAATTAATATTCACGACCCCCCTCCAAAAGGATCTGTTTTAAAATACCTACACAAAGAAAACTCCAAATAATAGGAATTCTACTTTTATATCTTCCTGATAAATTTGTGTGTGAGGGCAGACAAGTAAAAAATACTGCTCTCCTAACGACAATCATAAAAGAGCATTATTTTGCCCAGCCTTCCTTAGTTACCATCCATGTGTGGCTTCGCGAAGCCAATTTTAGTCATGTTCATAAACCCTGTCAAACCCCATTGTCTAAGCTGTTGCCAGCTTAGAATTTTAAAACTTATTTTCTAACTGAGTATGTGCCACACATAATATTCAGTATTTTCTTTCTTGAAAACTGTTGTATGAAAAATTAACAATTAGAGGTCACAGTCACATGACATGACAATTTATTGAAACAATTTGTGACTTGTGTACCGACATTTCAAACGCTGAGTTAATCAATAGTTTACCCACGAAAATTAAGGGCTGGAGACAGAATGGCAGGGGTTAGGCTTACAGAGAAAGAGCAGTAACATTCCGGGAACTTGAACTCAACCGTAAACCTGAAGTACAGCCAGGTGAGCAACTTTTCAATTAGTTTCTGAACAAGTTTTCAATTAGTCTCATTATTCTCCTTGCATAAACTGGGAAACTTTTTTCGTAATTTTTTATTCTAAAATAACTACTCTAGTGCTTAACATTAGGGTTTCCACCTCCAAGATTAGCCTGGAGTACATAGAACTAAAATAATAACCATCATTGATTTTAGAGTAGCTATTTTCTTCGTATGATTTAAAATGCTCATAATCATTTAGATCGCAAAACAATTATTACCGTCTTAATTTTATAAACATACTATAAGAAATATTTCCCTGGGTGTTTTATAAATTATTCTTACTGCTGGTTCCTCGGGGCGAATATTTCTAAGCCAAAATACTAAAAATGAAGTTTATAACCTATATATATAATAATTATAACCTATATATATAATAATTATGGCCATCAAAATTAAGTTGACTATATTATAAAGTTCAACGGAAATTTTAATCTCTCCACGTACAACTATGAGCATTTGGTTGATAAGATGAAAATTAATGCAGACATGAGAGCTCCTTCTACCTTCGGTTTGTTCAGTGAGCTGAAATATTTGGAAATCAATCACCTGTGAACTAAATTGAATCTCATTCCAAAAATGAAGCAATTAAATTGGTTCTAGAGTGGGCGTTTACAAAAACATGGACACAGAGATTACATAATCGATATTTTACTGCGATGAAGAGATATGCATACTTTCTAAAGTGGGAGTCGTCATTCGAAACGAGTCTGTTTTACGCTGAAAACTACATAAATTATTTTTTGCTGTCACTAGAATTTTGGCGTGGAAATGGTTTTGCGAGTGAATTTCCATGTTTGCCGATTACCGGACATTTTTCAAAATCAAATTTCCCGAAAGACCATTTACCCAAACGTCTTCTTCCCGAATACAGCTTTTATAAATTACTTTTTTCCCTGATTCAAAAAAATCCATCAGAATGCAATAATTTTCACATAGAACCCACGTGACACTGATTTTATTTTATTACGATATTGATTGTGAAATTTACTGTCTCGACTATGGCTTACTCCTGTAATTTACTCGCCATGGATGCTCTGGCTTTTGTGCCCCAGTTGCAGTAAGAAATGTATTTCCGCAGTAGGATGTAATGAAGGAGGCTCATCTTTCGATCATAGATTATTTTGGTGAAAAATATACAGTACGCCCTCCAGTCAGGCGAAGCTGGAGAGTCATCCTGCCGCGGTTCCCCATAAATGCCTAGAACCAACAAACAAGCGGAGAGCTTTATGTTGGTTCAAATGCTGAATTTTTAAAAGTACGTATTTGAAATGAAAATTAGGTCAAAACTATGATTTTTGTAAATAGTACACTAATAATTACTCAATTATATAGTCTCTCAATGATTTAACTTCACTAAAATAACCCTGTATTATGAAATTTACAATTTAATACGCATGCTAGAGTAAATGATAAAAATTCATTGGAAATTACCACACATATTTTTATAAATTAATTATTTAAATCCATAGTCTATCGTTTACCTAATAATCGTTCAAACGAACTTCAGGAGAGAAAAAAAATCCTGTCCCATTCTGTCACAAATATTACAGCTAGCCTATTCTCACATAACTATGACTCCCCGTACAATCAAAAGTGCTTATTATGTAAGTAACTAGTTTTGAATTCAGTGCTTCACCCTGAATTGATTCTGTCCATAAAAGCAACATAATCAGTTATTTATTTCTTAAATAGAACTCTATCATATTTATTATCCTTCCAATAACAGACAAATAAACAAATTATCAAGTTAACAGGTCAAAATTCACAATACGCTAAAATTAATTGTCAGGAAGCATACAACAACCTTCAGGTAAGCTGAGGTCAGGAGTATCTATCTCTTCCTCGTGGTAGTTCACGATTGTCTGAGGAACCAAAATCAGGAACTTGAAATACAAAATCCATCACTTTGGTAAAAAATTTACGGCCGACGGAAAAAGCAAGTTTAGAAACCAGTTAATTAACACAAATCGGATCGGCAAAAATGAATTAACAAATTAATTTATGAATAATTCACATGAAAGTATCATTTATGCATCAAGTTTTATGGAAGCGGTCTTTAACCCAATAATAAAACAGAGATAATCTAATGCATTCGAAAAATAGACTCACAGGCCACATCAAAAACATATACCCCACTGGTCTAATAGAAACGCAGGATATTATAGGGCACTGCGCTGATCTTTGACAGTTTTTCCTTTGGTCAACATCCCCTATCAAAACAAGCTTCCACAAATATCACAACTAAGTAGTAAATTAAATAACAGAAACGCATTTAAATTCTGACGCTCAGGGATGAATTGCGCGAATGCTAGCAAACCTGGTTATATAATGACGAAGTCAATCCCTGAAAATTCACACTTCACCACTGCGGTTTCGTGATTTTTAATGCTATTATTTTTTCGAACACATCCAGCGAGCAGGAATACCTTACAAAATAAATTACTTATTACTAACTCGCAAGCCTTATAACTAACTTGCTCTGCAACCTTGATGGATGAACTATGGAAAATGCCTGCGAATTGGAGTGAAATATTTCGCTTTAAATATCAAGTCCCCCCTAAAACACAGCATCACAACAGCATGACAGGCCACGTTTTTCTCATCTTCCAGTTGATGCATTCGGTGTTACACATTAAACGAGCTCCGAGTCCCGGAACCATACGTTGGACGTCGCCTGCTCCTCACGGGCAGCGCGTAATTCACGGTTAATTGCGTGCCCGATTGGCACGGAAGCGCACACGCGAGGTTTATCGGACTGACAATGAGCTTCACGCGGGACACTAGAGCTCCACGACCCATTTGACCGATCACAGGTAGTCGGGTAACGGGTGAACCAACCCTACCTTCAAGACTTGCGGAGGCACTTCCACGCCAATGGTCTGCACGTTCAGAGGAACCTTCAAGGCCGGCGCCGCGGGAGGCCTCTTCTCCAGAGCCTTGGCTTCTGCCTCGCGTCTCTCCTGCTCTTGCAGTTGCTCCCTCATCAACTGCAGCTTCATCTGAGTCCGAGACGTTGGCACAACGGTCTTAAACGTGGGAGGGCTGTGCGAGGCAAGGAAAAAGATACATTATTCTCGGATGAAAAGGCAGCGAAAAGGCTTGAGCATCATCACAATTACACTTTCGAATGGAAGACAGAGGAGGAGAAAAAGATTCTATGAGATGGCTCCGCAACGAGAGAGGAGTGCACAACCCCCCACACATCACCGCGAGCGAGCACAAACGGCTAAACCCAAGAGGTGGACAGCGAAGGGAAAAGCGAGGTAAAATGACGTGCCGCTTGCATACGAACCCTTGCGATCGGTCGGTTGGCCTACAAAAACGGGAGTGTTCCCTACTCCTCAAGACCTTCAACGGCGAAAAAATGGAAAAATATTTACTAACTTTTGAGGACCACACTTGGAAATAAGGCACTGTTTACAGAAGTCAAGCTTCTATTTGCGGAATCAATCCCATTCGGAGAAAGCATTTCCTCCAGATTTTTTTGTGCCACTTTGTGTCACACTCGCAAAAATAAACTTGCATAATTTAGTCAACAACAAGCTCACCCAACTGGATGCATATTGCAACGACAACCCATTGGCGATACCACGATTCGAAGATGGGATATTTCAACTAGAAAATTAAAAAAAAACTGGCTTATTGAAAGGTTTCTGGTTTTAGACATGGTCTCAAAAATGATTCCTTTCAGTGTAAGATTCATCCCGTCCTCACATAGCGTACTTGACAAGTCATGTCATGCCCCGCTTGGGAGGAATTAAAGAGTATATTATCAGTGAATTATTATGTAACTTCTTTTAATCAGTTGCCACAAAAATTAAAGCAGGAATTCAAAAACTTTAACGCGGTCACCACGCTTTAACCAACGGAAATGAGAACTTACGAATAAAAATTAAGTCATAGATTCAAAGTATTACTCCTAAGGAAGACGGGTAAAATATAGAGACGGACGGGCGGACACGATATTAATAATGATGCTTGCAATTACGGAATCTTACCAGAAAAACGACACCGCCTGGATTTTACATCTCAGGACCCTACGCACAGAAGCCGAATTCTCTATCCACTGAGTACGACGCCAAGGGTTATCGTGAATTGTATTGAAATCCACCGCTCATTCACAAAATCAACGGACTGATTTTTTCGTATTATCAGATATATATTTTCACGATTCGATTTTCCAAAAAATAACCACCTTCATGAAATGTTAAATTAAAAACGTGTCATTACAGCATGTTTAAGACAAAGAATTAAAAATCCGCAAAGAACGCATAAGGCATCATTCAGAAAATCCAGCGCCGAAGAGGCAGACGCAGTGTTCGAGGTATTAGAGGGAATTAGCACGAGTTTTTATATAGTCTCCTCCATGCCATGCAATTACGAAGCGGCAAGCTACTGAGCTAAGCACTGGGAAGACGACGTGAGGAGAGTGCATGCAGAGGAATGTGCGTTAACCTGCCTGAATACGAAGTTCCTGCTTCGAGGATTTTTGTAGCCATGAATCCCGTTCAAGTCGAATCGAGTCGACCAGAAATGGGTAGAATAACCATATTGTGCACGCGAGTGCGAGAGAGAAAAAAGTACAGATAGGATTTAAGGACAAAATATGTGTCATGACTGCTGGATGACCCTGTAGTCGGAGATCGTCGGAAAAAATAGGCAAATCACCTTATTTGTGTATCAATTTCACAAATTAGGGGAGACATGACAGTAAAAAAATCTAAGGAACGCAATATTCCTACTAGTCGGAGCATGATATAAAGAAATAGCTTTTCTCCAAATCCTGCAATAAGACCGAAATCAAACTTTGAGCGAAAAAAGCACTAAAATCGACCATTTTTTAGAGAAAAATGTATTAATATTTATTAAAAAAATTAAATATCCTCTAAATGAATAGCTATCCCTTGAAAATTCCCTTTGAATGACGTTTTATCTTCCCCTACGAGCAGTCCAAAGTAGGAATGCAGCCTAAATTACTACGTAGTTTAGGTACGACGTTTGAGATTTCTGGCGAACTATCTTCGTTTATTGTGATTTAAATGCAAAATTGGCCCTATGGACCCCTAATGGAGAATCTGGAAAGAGCTCGGAGACTTGTAAATAGTTCGAAGAGAAAAAAAGTATGGGAATCTGGTATTTTCAAATTTGGAAGACAAAGTTGTAGGTATCGAGTGCCAAAGGAGGAATCTGGAATCTATATAAATGGAGCAAAACCAGATGTCAGCCCACGCGTTGGTTAAAATTAACACTGACACATGAGGAAGATGTAGCCGTTACACAAAATATAACCGGGCATTTTTTTCCACATTTTTGCAACATAATTGTTTTTTAATCAGAGGGACAAAAGCCTTGAATAAATGAAAACTCGTTAATTTCTTGAAAAATGAAAACAGATTCAAATATTCTGTAAATGGCAATATTTTACGATAATATACAATAATTAGAGTTACGAACACAAATAGAAATGTAATTTCAAGATAAATCAATTGAACCGAGTTTATATTAAGAGCTACTCGAAAGATAGTTATCTTCCCTTGCAAACTTAATTACGAAGACTTGTAGGAGAATAATGCAAGCAATGAGCAGGTAATGGACTCGGAAAATAATCCTTCGTAAATATCTAAAAAGAAAAATTGCATACATGCTCAACGAAATTCCACGAATTTCCTGAGAACTTCCGGATTTTCAAGCCGACGGTCACGAGAGTTCAGTGATGCATTCAGAGATGGATACCTTCCAAGCTCGTAAAAATGAAAAAAAAATTAAGTTATCAAGTTCCATACTCTTGGAACTGTATAAGTTTTGGCTATCACGAACTCTAATGTAAATAAAAAAAATTTTATCACTATACATGAATTGTCATCAAGACTGCTTGCAATTTGTTTCAACGTGTTCCATATTTTTTCGTTTAAGTATGCCTATAACACAATATAATAAATACTCCTTTAAATAAAGTCCTTTAAATATGATAAATTAAATAACTAATTATTATGCACTTTGAATCCCTCATTTGCAAATATGAATTCCTGTCAAACAATTGGCACAACCTCACCTCTTCTTTTATTCATACCAACCAACTGGGTCTCCATTTGCTTCCCTCATTCCCAAACCAACACTTAACCTATTTTTCCTTACGGAACATGACCTAGCAACTACATTTCTATACTTTTTATTATATATTTGATCTATTCCATTAGTGC
Organism: Calopteryx splendens; assembly: GCA_002093875.1. Classification (NCBI taxonomy): domain Eukaryota; kingdom Metazoa; phylum Arthropoda; class Insecta; order Odonata; family Calopterygidae; genus Calopteryx; species Calopteryx splendens. The sequence continues at coordinate 77,705 of LYUA01000581.1, read as the reverse complement.
ATATAAAAGTAATAAAAATATCAACATATACACGCTACTAAACAAGAAATTTACAAGTTCAACAAAGAGGAATTTCTAAGCTTTCTGTGGATCTTAACCATTAATGCTTTATTATATGATGATACTATAAGCCTTTTTGTGTTTCTCGCCAAGAGTGAATGCCATCCTCCGTCATTTTTATCATGTTTCTATTGGCCCTTGCATTCCCCAAAATAACATGAGTTTACAGGCAAAGAAGTACTACGTGCAAGCATTCGTTTTGAGCGCGGTATTCTATGGATTGGAGACATGGTACTCTGAAATGGCAGACAAGAGAAGAATAGAATCCTTCGAATCCTCGTGTTGGGGACAAATGCTGAAGAACAAATGGAAATATAAAAAAATGAACTTCATATAGAATAAAATGGAAGGAAAAGAAAACGTAAGGCACGATAACGAAATGAAGAACCATATGGATTGGGCAGTAACTGAGACATGCTGGATTTTTAGGAACACTATTATCTCTTTTGAAATGGTAGTCCACCGGCTATGGTCGGTTTTTGATGGGCATCACTGCTACACGGCTAACCCGACATTAGAATCCCACACGAGAATAAACCATTCGTCAACTTCGCATGCTTTCTTCCTCCCTTCCTTCTGTCCAGTATTCCTAATATTTCCCTCCCTCTACCTCGCTTACCGTACATTCTCCCCTCAATCACAGTATTCAACATTCAATGACCACTCTCCATCCCACCTTTCCTGCCTTCTTTGAATTTCTCCGACCGAATTTCTTTCCTCTCCCACCATGCCTAGAACCTCTTTGTTTGTTTTCCTTTCCGTCCAATTCTACTTTTACCATCCTCCGCCACACTCATATCTCAAAAGTCTCTAACCAACGCTTATCCTCTTGCCTCAACGCCAAGTTTTCAACCACCTTTACTTTTGTTAGGAATATAATAGAAGGGAAAACGGAAGGGGAGGGTCCATCCAAGGAAGACCAAGGATCAAATGTGTACACCAAGCAAAGAGGGACGTAATATGAAGGCCTATAAGGTCTGAAGGGGATTATCATTAGAAAGGGAAGAGTGAAGGGCTTCAACCAACCAATCTTCGGATTGAAATACTATCGCTGACCATTAACATTAATAATTGCAAGAAGACCTTCTTTCAATCAAACTAATATTTCCCTTGTTAACTACTTTTCTCAAACATATTACCAAGATTCATACCTCTTGAAAACCAAGGAAGAGCTTTACGTTAAAAATAAAAAAATGCGACACCATGTGGTGCTGCGTCATACCATTAATTCTCATTAATTTAATTAATAATATCAGTACCATTTATTTAATTCTACATATTGCTTGATTCGACATTATTAATGAATTACAGGATATGAAAGTACAATATTTCAAAAAAATAAAATGGTTTAAACGAGTACATATGGTTTCTTCCTCTTTTCTTATGCGCGCTAAAAACATTGATACAATAATTTACTCACTGGAAAATATTTGTGCAGGTCAGATGAGCACGTAAAACTAGGGATCTACGAGCTCTGCATATGTCTCTATGGTTTACCGGAAGCAACAAAGTAAAGCAATTATCTTCTTTCGTGAATTCAAGATGGTCATTTAATAACCGAAAGCAAAAACATATCGTGGGAATCCTGACAGAAAAGAAATTCACAAAAACGCTTTGATGACTAACTGAAATATTTTGGAGTAGTTTTATGCTAGAAGTGGCTTCGCAACCGCCAACATTTTTGGCGTCCCAAATAATTAATTTGAATTTACAGTTAAGAATGCAGGGTTTGTCGCAACATCTTTGTCACTGAATCCTATTTATTTTCAAGGCACATCAAATGTAAAAGAAATAATTCTTAAAGTTCCAGAGTGATTCAGAGAACAATACAAACTAACGTAAAGAAGAAGATATTTAAAACTAATCTTTTGATACTAAGATGAATAACATGCATACAAAAACCCCACAAGTATATTTTAACAATTTGTAGTGCGTTAATTACGAGCTTACTTTAAAACTACTTCAGATTAGAATTGTTAAATATAATCAAAATAAACTTATGAATATATCAAAGCATAAACCTAGAAACTCCAATTTGGTGATTAATGTTTGTCTTTTTTTTTAAATTTGAATTGAAAACTTTTTCAAGCATTGCGACCTCCGCAGAACGATACTTCATGCACTACCCAGACTTTTGCCACTCGAAATGAGAAAACTGAATTGGTAGGCACGTTGCTACATGGGAACTGGCCTTCAAGCTTTATGACGTTAAAAACACAAAGCAGTACCATGAATGATGCAACAATAGGAAAATCTCTCAATGAAGAAAAACGATGAAAATGTGTCGAGTAACTCTCACTTCTTCATTTCATAATACCTATCACGAATAACAAAGACTATGCTGGGATTCATCAGCATGCATTTTGAACCCCACTAAGAGAAAATTAAGGCAGCAATTGTCATGAAAATATGCTCTTTCTATGACTCTTATTCACACACTCGAGCAACGTATCAATCTGTCGGTGGCTTTGGGAGTGATTTGGTGACAAATGGCATAAACAAAAGTTAACCGCGATCAAATTCCATCGATAATATAGTGAAGCTACTGAGACGGTACTGACATAGTCATTAGTATTTTTTCGAAAACGGCTTCAAATTATTTCTGCAGCTAGGATTGTTCCACGAAAACATAACAGCTGTCAATTAGTAAGGTTGACAATTATGAGAAATTACATGATGGCATAATTTCAAATTAAAAAAATTACCGGGCATTTGCAAAAAAATCGGATTCAATGTCCTCTTCGACAAAACACAGGGTTTTAGCGGTAGTTGTGTTTGGACCATATCCTCCGCATTTTCCTTCATCAAGAAGTAAAATAAATGTTGACAAAAACTGTACAAAAATATCCGCCAGGGGCTGCTTTAACAACAAACAGAAAGGGGGAAGGGGTAACCAGCTCGGACGTAATACGTCATGGCTCTCTTAAGATGCCTCCGGTATTCTAAGTCATTCGAAAAAAAGATCAATAGCATTGGATTACGTCTGTCCGGCACAAACCTCTTCCAAGACGAAGTGGAAAACAGTGGCGGATCTCTCACCAGGCGTGCATACCTAAAAATTAACTTCCTCAGCAAAATTAAAACCAAACCTTATGCTCTTCTGGTAAAGAAGGATTTATATACAGATATGTATACTACATGTTCACTTCTTCAAGTGCTTATACTTTAGCAGCCAGCCAACAAGTGTCGACGGAAACGGCTTTTCTTTTGCCGTACATTGAGAATAATTTCCTCGGTATTGCTACAATTCTTATAATGAAAACCAGCGCAGGAGAAAAAAAATCTTGATTACGATACCGAAGTCCTTCAAAGGTCTCTCCCATTAAATCTTACTCACCACTCTTAAGCGATAAATCGTTACTGAGGCTATAAATGATAAATGAAGTATATTGTTAAAACTTGAGCAAAAAAAGGAGACTGGGAAACGAAATTACCACCGGACTAAACTAACTCAGTAGATACTTGGGATTGAGCCATTTCTATCTGTGGGGTATAAGAAATGATCGGATGGCCAATTATATCAGGAGGAAAGGTTAAAATCTTGGGCTTTTACGCTTGCATTCACAAGAATGGCACCCGAAGTGGAAGGATCGAAGGGGTGTCTTCAAGAGTGTTCCACGGGGCAGGTATTCAATCGCCAATGGCACCTGAATACTTGACCTGGTAGCCGTGTGGACTTCACTCACATCGTTGGCCGGGAAAGCAACAAATCCTTCATCAACGAAACTGGTAGTTTGAAGGACAAATATTTAATCCAAAATCACGGGGAGTAGAATTGCTCATGCAATGTTGGGGGAGTAGGTTGCGGCGAGATCACACAAACAATGACCGAAAGAGTCAATGCGAATTCGTGGATCTCTTCTGGAAATGAGTGTGAGGAACGTTGAGCTCAGGACGAAAACGAGAGTGCCGCGTATAAAGAACAAAACCTCCATTTCACGCCTCCGTCTTTGTCCTCCAAAATCGTTAGCGTTCCGTTCCACGAGAACCGAAGGAGAATCGCCACCGGATTGGGTCACACTCGCTCCCCGAGCGAATTTTCAAAATAAACGGAACTAATCGACTGCGAGGAGAGAATGGGGGAAGAAATTGAGAGAGATGGTCGGCGCGAAAGCTTCACACCACAGGGACGGATTCGAAAAATTGCCGCCATTGGTCTCCTGCCCACGACCAAAATACACCTCCTCACCCCACACCCTCCTCACCCCGACACCTTCCCCGAAGATTGTGCGCGGGTTCGACGCGTGATCTGATTTTCCTCGAAGTACCATATTACTTTGTGTGCGGCGGAACTTCCACGCAGCGACGCGTTTCATTTCTGAAGGTGATTTAACAATTCGTGGGAGCTGAGATGGACGGCAAATGAGCCGGGAGGAATGGCGGAGTGGAGGCTGCCGTGGGGATGAGAAGGTGTG
>LYUA01000581.1:45155-59778 GCA_002093875.1 Calopteryx splendens | reverse complement strand
ATATATATATATATATATATATATATATATATATATATATATATCTTCAGACGGCTACTTGGAAAAAGCGGGACTTTTGAAATTAACTCGGGACTTTTGTATTAAAAAGGGACTTTCTCGGGAAAAACGGGACGAATAGCAACCCTACCCCAAGGGCCTCAACTGGGCTAGCGAAGCCAATAATTTTCGGAATTGGTGGTTGTAACAGCGCGCATTCTAAAAAAAGCGCTGCAATTGCGAGGACCTGGAATAACCCACCTCGAATGGACGACGGTTTTAGCGCGTTCCTTCGGATGATGAAGCGTCCTGGAATAGAATTCCTTAATGGCACAACTAAACTACTTTTTATGACCCCTAACGTGATCCAACCTCGGGGGTCACACGCGTCCACGGAAAAATAATGCAACTATCACAAAACAATTTACTGTATTCAACATAAAGAACATGACGAATAATTTAACGTGAATATTGCAGGTCGAACGAAAACAAATTTCTATGCGTATTTACCATTAAGTAATGTAATATGCTTTAGATTCTCACATCGTTTCATTCGACCAATGAGAATCAAAGAGGATTTCACCGAACAAAGTTTGGTGTGGTTTATTCATGAAGGGAACCTTTATTAACTCCGGAATATTCGTATTTTATTTAACTTATCCCGTTCAAACTAACATTATAATATCGCAATCGTTTACATTCTGAATTGAGAATATGAAATGTCATGTCAGGTATCTGGACTTAATTTTCGTCCACTTGGCTGGACGTTTTCAAAAAAAAAAAAACAAGATCATCAGCACCTTTTAGATAAGAGAATATATTTTTCACGCCAAACACTATCCTCAAACTGTTTCAAATCAGGGACAACATCAAAATACGTCGCATGAAAAGAGAGGGAAGCGCGGAGTAAGAAAACAACTAATGTGGGTTTCTTTTTATTTTATTTATTTCCAAAATATTAAAAAAAACAGCCACCATTGAACATATATAGCAATCATGAAAGACACAATAACTTAATTTTTCCACAAACTTTACACAAAAAAGTTTGTGGGAAATAAAGTTCTTATGCCTTTCATGATGACTCGTTTCCTCCAAGTAGCGGCCGATACCATCAACTTATATAACAAATAAATATATTAGCCAACAAAAATAATGATAAAATCAAGAAAAAGATAACAGAAATGAAGGCAAGTAAAATCAAACACTGAGAAGGAACAATTAGACAGTGGCATTAGGACGCAAGAAGTTTTTTGATTCAACTGTTTTTAGAGTGATGGGAGGTGAAAAGGTCGATTAAGGGGTGGATCGCTGGGAGAGTGAAAGACGGAATGTAGGCAGGTGTAGGAGATCACTATTGTGGATTTTGCGGCCATGGATATGGAGGGAGAAAAAAGGAAGGATATCGTTTGATCGGAAATCGCCGTTGATGGGAGAATGGAGGAAATTTAAGTCTTGAGCTGTACGACGGGTTGACAAAGGGGAAATTCCAAGTGAGGGCATAATATCATCACGGGTTGCATTACACAATGGGGAACACGGTGGCGGACAATAGATGTGAAAAAATTAAGAGAGCGCTCCACAAGTTTTAGGCTACTGGGACAGGGAATTGACAAATTGATGAGCATTATTCGATTATCGGAAGTAAGCAGCCAGTTCAAATTGTTTTTAGAGCTGTAAAGTCTGTAATTTCTGTTAAACTGTAGAGAATCCACACAGCGGACATGGCTTTCGACTTAATCCCTCTGAGACGAGGGGGGAATGTAAGTTTGCTGTCAAAGGTAACGGCGAGGTGCTTATGTAAGGTGGCGACGGGGATAATTTTGCCTGATAATTGATCATGTTTGTGGCAAGGTTTTGATTCTAAAGAAAATGGCATAGTTTAATTCAAAGGATCAATATTAAGTTTCTATCTAGAGCAGAAATCTTCAAGTAAGCGGAAGGCAAATTGGAGGGATTGAGAGTCGGAGGTGGTATCAATTCTTTTGATAATTTTTCAGTCGTCTGCAAAGAGAAGAATCTCGCAGGCGTTAAAGGGGGCACAGAAAACTGCGTCATCAATGCCCAGGACAAAAGAAAGGGGTATGTGGGAACACGCGTTCGATTATGCAAACGGAAACTCCCGTATCATTAGTGATAAGAAAGGAGGATTAATTATTTTGGCGATGTGTACGTTGGACCACCCCATTTTACATATATTTTTGTTCAATAACTGCATTCTTAATTCCACAATTTAAAAAAATATTTAGGCATAAGGAATACATTCTTCGTGATGGAGGGACTAATACATATTTTCAAATCAAGGATGAAAATTTCGTTAAAATTAATTCATCAGAGAATTATTGACCAAACCCACAAAAGAGCCTATTCTTAATGGACCACGAGAAAGGCCATAATTTTTAAATCATAACCAAACTGGTCGAACCAAAAGAGAAGCAGGAAAAAAATATATATGTATAGCACCCGAAACAGGGAATGTGATTGTTTAACATCATGTAACTAACCAACACGACCACGCTGTACCACAATAATTAGTCCCTATTATGTTACGACTTTTGAACAAGCAACAGTGCACGGAATTCACATTTTGAAAAACGGCACTCTTAAGATTCTAGCCAATGAAATGGATAAGAATTTTAGAGAATGCTGTGGAGTCGTCCGGAGAGCGTTCACTATCCAAGATACATATCGCTATTGAAAGTAAAAATGTAAGAAGAAAATTAGGAAGACACATTCACCCATCATTTCTAAGCCGTTTTTTTTAACATTCTCAAATTTAAAAAAGACAAACACCAAACGTGAGACATGAGAATTAAACATCAACACAATAGCTGTAGATCCTGTAAATCCTCGACGAACACAGATGCTGGAAGATTTCCAAACGTTTTATCATGCTCCCCACTTTCCAAAATTAACACATCACGGCAACTAGAAAATATATTTGTGAAAGTCACTTTAATTAACCGTAAGCCTTTTAATAGTACGACTTATTATCAGAATTAGAATAAAATAAATTGAAGAGCATTCCAGAAGCTCTATTTCCATACTTGATAGGAGTAGAAATAATGAAGGTTACCTTTTTCCTTTCAGCGATAGTTATAGGATTACTATTTTTTTACGTTTTCACAAATTTAAGATTTACATGCATGGATATATATACCCATTAAACTGTTACACCAAACACTCATTGCCAAATGCTACCAAGTACAACGGATCTAAATCTAAAAGCTTAAGGAAGTCTAAATCAGTGGTAGAACATCTCAGTTGCGGGCCAAGAATACTCTTTGACGTTTCACGAGATTAATCAAGGGGGATATTTCAAATCGTTAAAAAAACTTTTTAGAGTCTTCTATTGCAAGCACTAAATGAAAAATATTTCGAGAAATGCTACGACTTCAATGGTATCCATTCCTGATTGATTTGTGTTCCAGCAAGCCACCCTGTCTTCCCTAGCGTCTTTAAATGAGATTTATAAGTGAAAAAATATATTAATAAAATGTTTAGAGCAGACGTTGAAAAATAGTGAATATAATACATCCAATATTTTTTCTGTTATGGCAAAACGTTACTCTATTTGAATCCACAGCCATTAGGTACAGGCCACTAGATAATACGAAATCGTAGATAATTAAGTAAAAACATAAAGTTGGCTTGCAGAGGATATCAAGGATAGTGTAGTATTTCCACCTGAATATAAGATATACAAACGGGACAGAGTCAACACGATCGGTGGCGGAGTCTTTAAACAGTTAAGATCCATCTAAGCTTTTCACCAACTTTAAGTAATAATATACGCAAAAAAGCGTATGGTGTACCATAAAAGCAGAAAAACAAAGACATATACATGCTTGTCGTTCTACAGACCTCCCGATTCTAATACAGGCATAATAATCTTCCTAGAAATGCAGATACAGGCTCTGACTTCTAAGAACAATAACAGCAAAATGATTATCGTAAGGGACTTTAACCTTCCATCTATTGATTGGGACACATTTCTATATCTTTCTAATATGACGTAAGTCCCCGAAACCGGAAGTCTTGTAGTGCATTACTCGAAGTCTTTTCGGAGTATTCATTGGTTCAAATAGTTACAAATCTAACGAGACGAAATAGAATTTTAGACCTTTTAGCGAGAAGTTACCCCGAATTGATTACACATACTGATATAAATGACAGTATAAGTGATCATAAGGCCATCTTTGCCGTGCTTAAAATGACGGTAAAAACTACTCTAAAACACCAGAGAAAACTTTATCTCTTCGACAAATGTAACTTTAAGGCATTCGGGGATGAACTTAAAAACTTACCGCCAGGATTTTTAGGATGTACCAGTAACAAAAACATAGAGCCAACAAGGAAGTCCTTTTTAGAAATAGTACGCGATAGAATCGAAACGTTTGTACCCTCCAAACGCAAACATGATCGTAACGCCCCCGTTAGTATAACGGTGAAGTGAGAAGCGTCTTGAGGGAACAGAAAATAACATACCACATTTAAAAAAGCAACCAAATACAACAATAAATCACTAGATTTGAAAGGAAGGGAACAATACAACAGCCAACGAACGCAAACCAAAAATATTTTGCGCTCCACACAACGTAAGTTTAAGAAGAATATTTTGGGTGAGCGTAAAATGTAGAACCAGCAAACTTCACTATGTAAAAGTAACTTGATACAAGTAGCTAAAACGCACCCAATACGGAGCATTTACTGCGTAAACTTGACGCTTCAATTAGGGAACCAAAATTCAATGGTGATTCCCATAATTCGGCAACACGCATTCGAAGCTTCTCTGCATTGAAGAAATACTATTAGATTTCGATAGAAAATTATACAATTCAAATGAAGACTACAATGGATGGGGATACATAATGATGGAAGACGCCCACCTATCGACGACCTAAGAACAGAAATCGGAGCGTACCGAAAGCGGAAACGTTAATGAAAATTACACACGAAGTAAAATAATGACTGAGGACGAATACATTGCACACAGTTCATGAATTTTTCTGAATTTTTACGGTTTTTAATTTTTAAGAGTTTACAAGAACCTCGTCCAGAGTGAAGATTTCGTTTTTAAATTAACTAATCATTGGATACCAATGATGTATATATAGTTATATAATTGCTTTTATTAAGTGCAGCAAGTGTCACCCAACAACTTGGCCCAAATGAATAGGATTATATGAAATAAATCAGTAGCAAGTCAGGAGAATTCATTGGGTCAGCTAATTATTCTATTTTGAATTACAATACATGGTGGGCATACAGATGGAAACTATTATTTCGTTTCGAATAAAATATACATTTATATTCTTTATAGCATTAATAATAATAGTTATCACAAACTCTCATCACTTGATTGAGAAATTTCATTACGGCCTGAGCCGCGACAGAGGTTTCTTCCCGTGTTCCCATTAACCAACTACACTTTCCGCATCTACGCCGCGTCGATGATCACATCGCACACCAAAAAACCGGTATAGGAACCATCTTCCCAAAAACACTCATTTCCTACCTGATTTTTCATAAGTAAAGTTCACAAAACCTGATTTTTGGTTATTTTATGAAACTCACTCCCTTTCAATGATGACTTCCATACTACCCTGTCTTTGCATATGCACTCTTTTCGGCGGTCACATTCACACATCTTTCACACACACATACATCTCACTTTCACTCATATCTTTCTCAAATACATACATACATTTCACATTCATACATTTTCTTCTGTTCCTGAGACTTGAAATATTTCTCGTCTTCAGAGACTCTCCGACTACAACCACCCATCAACTTCCTCGGTCCAACCCTTCCTCCCCAACCATTTACTCTTCTAGCATATACATTCACTCTTCTTAGGGGCCAATTAGTCTGACATCAGCGACATGCAAGCTAATGGATTTTTTTCCCTCACAGGACGCTTCCATTGGTTCATGTACCCCTGGGATCCAGATCAGCCGCTTATTACTTGTCATCATGTTTCCCAGGGGCTGAACTATCGGAGTTTGCACTTCGATTAACAGTAGATTATTTTTTTAAATATTAGAACTCAAACGAATGGTTACATTCATATGAACATGGTTTCAGAAGAGGCTACTTTTGTGAAACTCAACAGTTAACATTTCGTAAGGATATTGCAGAGGCAACTGATGAAGGAGGACATTGTTGACGCAATTATGATAGAATTTTCAAAAGCATTCGACACCGTACCCATGACTTGCTACTTGAAAAGTCAACTGAAACTAATACCGACCGTAGAGTCTTTGGATGACTCTTTGATGTTTTTTTTGAAGCATAGAAAACAAAGAGGTAACATTGGTGAATGGTATTCCGAGGAAATAAATGTATCCTCAGGAGTCCCAAAGGGCAGTGTGATAGGATCCTTGCTATTTTAAATATTTATTAATGGCCTAACTACATCAGTTAAATATAAGACTACTTACTGGCGACTGCATTGTATACACCATAATCAAATTCGACCATAGTAAATCTACTACAAAAAGACATGAAATTCATGAGTGGTCTTGCACCAAGTAATTGAAAATAAACACCAATGCAAGCGTTCGCATTCAATTTTAAAATAAACGGGCAATTTCAAGTGGTGACGATAAAATTAATGGCGAACCAATATCCACGTCAGAAAACTATATCTTGTCGTCCTACTTACAAAGGACTTGGGATGGAGGTCTCACATTGAAAAGATTGCTGGAAAAGGGTTTACAAGCATCCATTAGGTCATAAAAAATATTAAAGGATGTGCGAAAGAGGTGAAATAATTGCCTTAGTTCACTTCTGTAAGAACCTTGCTGGAGTATGCGACTAATTTTTGGGATACCCTTCACATAGGGAAGTTAAAGAGTCTAGATAAGTTCTAAGAAATGTGGCACGGTACGTTTCGGGAAGGCATGAAAGATGTGATAATGTAAGATCCAAGTTGGAGGAACTGGGATGGAGTTCCCTAGAAGATAGAAGGCAATCTAACAGAGCATTAGAAATCTATAAATGCTATACGAAACATCCAGCTTAGAAGGAGATGTAGAAGAGGCCAGAGTCGCTACATTTTGAGGGTGGGAAAATGATGGGCAAAGTTAAATTATGGCGGCAAAAAAGGAAAGTAGCCAAGTAGTCCTCCTTAAATCGAGGAGTGATTGATGGGAACAGTCTACCAATATAACTCCTAAAACCACTCCCTAAAAATGTTATCTCTCTTAAGAAATATAGTTGTAAGCACTTAACTTAAAATGCTGAACATCATTATTTTATTAGTTTTGCAATGTAACTTCCAATAGAAAGTGTAATGGGGATCATGCATACATGCCACCAGACTTGGTGCCTACTTGCATTGTAAAAAATAGATAAATAAATATGTTTGTGTGATTCGACTCTTGCCCTTTCTCTCAGCATGACCAAAACTTTCCGCTGTTTAGCGTAAGTCCTCGACTACCCCTTACTTCTCATGGTTGAACTAAATTTATCTAGAAAAGAGTGAAAGCAATACAAGGTCAACAAGCTCGCATTATGGATATTAGGAAGTTAGTTATTAAATCATAAGATACATATTCATTTTTCCTAACTCAGACTACGCATATTTCCTAATCATTTCGAAAGCATTCCATGACGATATCGATATTTCGTCAAAGTATCGCATTTCAAAACTGTTGGAGGAGTTAATATACATACGTTCATGAATTATCTGACCCAGGGAGAAGAAATCAACGGAATCTGCATCTGATTCAGGGGGAAGAAATCAAAGGAATCAGCATCAACTATGGGGTACCAGGTCAGATAAAAATATTAAAAAATTTCGTTGCCAAAACGTTTTTTGCACCATCAGGCGTCCCTGCAAATTGCAAGACCCATGAGGAAATTTTACGACAACACTTCGGAGAAAAATACTCGAGATTTAGAAGTATTATATAGGGCTCAACCAGATGCATCGCAGCGCAGCTAACATGGGTCCATGATAGAAGTTTAATGGATGGAAGGATGAAGGTGGAAGCTTCCATATGGAAAACATATTTTAAAAATGTGGAACTCATATCTAAAATGGCATCCTATTCTATATGGAATACTGATATGAAATCCATGAGGGCTCCACCTGTTCCACGAACTGTGCCGGAATAGGTCACATCGGTTACGGCACTTTTGAACTCTTTTGGACAAAGCAAAACTTCCGCAAAAATCATAATTCAGCAAAGCACGACAAAATATTTCTTGCATATTCATTGGCACACACAAGAACCTGGTTTACTACACGGTAGCACTCGTACTAATTTACGTACATGGGTGACACTAAATAAAAACGAAAGTCACGTACATAAACGGCTCCAGCCATTTTGCTACGACAGCAAAGTTAAACGTCCGCAACGGCGTTTCCGGATGACATCGGATATAAATGCAGTGTAATTTTGGATTTCCTTTGCTCGTCTAACTTCCGGAAATGCCAAATGATGGCATCACCATGGAATTCCTAGAAGGGAAAACAGCAAATGTCTTCGTTACGGATTAATCGGGCATTTAAAATGATAACAGTTAAAAATCCAACAGGTTGATCAAACCACCAGTGTCCGCACCACTACCTCCCCCTGAACCGTCATAACGTCGGGGAGACGATACCAATCCCCAAGACAAAAAATTAACATCATATTTTCATCGTAAAAATGGGATTTTAACCCGGAAGGCTGTTTTTAACTGAAAAAAATAATTTGGAAATGAATTTCGTTCCCATAGGTCGAGTATTAATCGGAGAAATATGAACTAAACACAGCAAAGTAATTTAGGAACCCCGTTGACCTCTCGTGATTCCGATCACATTCATCTGACAAAAATAAAAATATTTCCAAGAGAAAATAAAACATAATAATGGTATAGTTAACTATTCCCAACCATTCTGGCCCATTAGCGGGGCCTTGCATTTGGATACGAGAATTCCGACAGGTGCACCCCCACTTAATGGCTGCGTTTGGCTTAAGTAAGGAATCGAAACGTGTTCTCTTGAAAACAAGTGTAAAAAATAAGCCACGATACAAAAATGAAAAAAGGAATGAATGAAGTTTCCTTACATCCAATTTCTATTCTTTGGTATTTCCCTCAAATGGCTTTCCGCCCAGCGGTCATGTTTTACAGCCTAAGCGCCTCAATAATTCCATAAAATTTCCTAATGAATGCATGTGATCTCACAGCTTACTGACAAAAATCAAAATTCTACGAAGGCCACCTCATTTATTTCTCGATAAATATAAATACAATACCGCAGGGACCCCACACTTTACGTCGCGACTCTAATTTTGCAGAATTTTCCAAGGGGTGGCATCAATTGCATATAAATGTAGACTGAAGAGGAAACATGAAGATTTCCTATTTTTAAGATTAAATTTAAGTTGCTGCGATACTTTGTAGGATTGATTGCAGGTACTGAGTACATTCTTTTATATGTTGGATACGGTGGGGGAAGAGAGAAAGTGGGTGGGTTAAGTTTGGAGATGGTAGAAAATTTGGGCAGTGATAACTAGATGGGTGTAGAATAGAGTGTATAGTTTAACTATACAATCACTGCACACACACACACACATACATACATATATATGTATACATATGTAATATCAGTTGGGGAAGTGTGATTTGCGTAATTTTATAGTAAAATTGATTCACTACGGTGATAAACTCTTGTATCGACGTTAGACTTTACTTAAGACGCAATCTGGTGCACTATTTGGCGCTCAGCAAGACGGACGGGGTAATATGCCAGAAGTGCATTACCTAAGGGATTCAAAGTTGGCATTAAAATCACAACTGTCTGCCACAACCCTGACGAACGAAGCCGAGAGTGTGACATCTCTTCCAATGCCACCGCACGCACCCAAAACACAATGAAATATTACATGTTTGTACCTTTATTTTAGTAATTAAAAAATAAAACAGCCAGTATTTAATCATGACTACTCTTTCTTCAATATTTATAATTTTATCCAACGCTCATTTGCTTCCATTTCCCAAATGCCTATAATGAAGGGTGAATAGAGCGCTCTAAAATAAAATCTGGAAATATACAAGCGTTAAATGTTGCCACATGCCCACCTTTATTATTTATTAGAAAAGAAACTAATGATAACAGACATATGAGGTAGTTTATGGATTCACCTCATTCGAAAGTGAAGATATGTTCAAGGAAAATTACATTCTTCAAAACAAGCCTCCGATGAGAATCAAACGAGCGAGATCTGTTCATTATTAGCCATTGGTTTCTTTGTGCTTCGAAAGGAAATCTAACACAACGACCATTTTTAGCGTACAGAAATGGTTAAAAAGGTTCTGCCTTTGAAGAAAAAGACATTACTCATTAGAGGACATGCGTAAAGGCAAACTCCACATATTTGATTAGAAATTTCGAATACAAATAGGTATTCGTCTTCAGACGTAGTGATTACCTATGAATTAGTAAATTATGAATATGAACTACTTCGCTTAAAATCATGTTATAAATTTTCTATTTCAACAGCAATTATCGGAAACTACTCGGTAAAAATTGACACACAGGTATTTCGCGAATAGTAAGGTGCAAAATCAAGGCCGCTTAAGCGAGGAAACAGACTTCAACGCTGCTCCCGTATCTCTTCCTTAGAACTACTCGAAAATCTTCAGCATTACGAGTAGTGTATGACAGAAGATTAAGGAAAACGAGAGGAATGCGTTCCGGTAACTTTTTCTTATGAAGATATTTTTTTAACTGAAAATTTATGTTTAAATAATGATGTTTACATGACATACCCACATAAAACGTCATAGGCGTTGAATCAGTTGAATTACGTCCACTGAAGGGATTTCAAATTGAATTTTACGTTCTTCTTCGCCTATTACCATCCTGGGATAAACATGAGAGTGGTCCAAAAAAAGGTCTATTAGTTTTGGCTATTGCAATTGCTTGTCACGGTGGAGAACATCCCATAATTGTGTAATACGCAAATGGAAAACTAAGGCCAGCGGGGAATTAACCAAAAAAAGGTTTAATCTGCAATTTTTAATGTATTCCTATTGTAGACCTGAACACGCCAACATCTTTTTGGTTCCATTCCATACCAACCTAGGGAAAAAAAACTACGACGAGAAATTCAACCTTGATCGGTTCGTGTTACATAACACGTACACACCCATGACCCCACAAAAGGAAGAAAACGGGAGTAGGCTCTCAAACCGGATGATACAGGTGCGTCTGCGGAAATTCCATTCCTCACTTTTAACACTTCCTTTGCCAAAAGAATATGCATATACATCAAGCTCCCTATGCTATAGTCTTTGGCGCGCATAAATATCCAACCTTAGCCATGAAGAGCATAACGAAAAAAAATATATTTACAGCGCATATGCACACCATGATCATGCTAGAGTGGGGACGGAGAAGTAGGGCAAATAATACCACCTCTCTCTTACATTATTTTAGCGTAACCATTACATTTATATTTAACCATGAGCCTATACCCCCCGGACCCCATGGATTCCTCTGGCCTCTTTCAACCCCCAGGTTCCAGTGTCACACCCCGCCACACTAGGGCGGAACCAACCCCATCATTGACATCACGTTGCCTATACCTGAAATTTAAAATCCCTACCCGTGTGCGGTGGGTGAGATTTCCTTGATTCCTCCCTCGGACGCTTGTCTCTCCCCAAAAGAGAAGAAGGTTTACCAAACAAATTAGGAGAACCCCGACGATGCACTCAGTTCACTAGTTTAGCAGCTGTAATTATGTGGCTTCATGGCTAGCCGAAACTCCCACTTCTCGGGCCAAGGAACGTGCCGGTGGACAAAATGCCCCTCCTCCAAAATACACGATGGAATTTACGGATGCCGCATAACTTACGGCCAATGCAGCACAGGTCAAAGAAGCAAACCACTTTTTTCCCTCTCCCTTATCCTTATACAACTTTTGTCCCCCACACCTATACCTCACCCTACCGTAATCTTCTTTTACATCACATCCTTCCACCGGTGACCGCCCACTACCTTGTACCCCTCCAAAGCAAGTCCAAATGCTGCATCAAAGTGGTCCTGTAGGCGCCCATGGTCTGCAGATTCGTCAGTGAGCAGCCAAGTCCCGTGAGTTACCACTCCATTTTTGACCTCAAATGTTTCTACCAAATCTCCTTTGATGGCTACTGATAACACTCTTAATTAACCTCAGAACTTTTTTTATCACATTTTGTGCTTTAAATCTGCCACTGCATCTCAGTAAATGCATAAACTAAAATTCATTGGCTGGCAAATTATTTATAGTACAATGTATTTAGCAGGCTGTAAATTTCACTGAATCGCCATGAGAGACTAACAAATGATGACCTTTTATAAATAAAAGGTATCAAAGAGAACTAACGCCAATGGAGAGCACACGTTATCCAAGAAGTATGAATTACTTCATTGAGGGATTTCGGTATATATATATTTATTTACATCATTCATGAGAGCTTCCAAATGGGTGAGCAGCAAGGAATGTTGGAGCACCAGTTATTCATTGTACAATCAGTAACTGCAATGTTCAATCCCTATGCTCAAGTATTCAATACCCTTCAAGAGAATAAAATTGAATTTCCTTCAATTATCTTCCAAAGAAACCGAAGATAAATCAAAATCTCGTGCAATGAAAGTACTCCTATGCACAGCATATTGCATAAAAACCACAGAAATCAACCTGGAGCTTCATAAATTGTAAATTGTTTTTTTTATTTACCAAACCCTTGCCATTTTCTAAAGTTAAATTGCTCCTGGAATATTTTATGTGACGTTAAATTGGAGGACAGATGAGCGGACTGCCACAGTTTAGACATCTCACCTGGGGAAGTAATACAGCCCTAAAGAGACAAGCAGGGAATGGGACCTCGATGCCATGAAAAAGACAGTCTCACTAGGACAAGGGAAGTACAAAATCTCATTATCCTTCTCCGGATGGGGGTTGTGTGGACAGGGCCAATAACTCACCCTCTTAAAAAACACCCTAACCTCAGGACTCAAACAAAAAGCCTCTGAAGTGCTACAATTGACAATTTGATAACCAAGGCAGTCAACATAGACAGCTAAAATGGATTTTGGACATATTTAAAGTTGCTGCAAAGTTAAGAGGATTGGCGAACATAGAACTCAAACTTTCAACTCTTGAGGACAGAAACATTATTCTGGCTGTAATAACATAACGAAAAATAAATTGAAAGGATCAAAATGTCAGAAATTATCCCATACTCTCTACAGGAGTGAGCCAAAAGCAAAGAGCAGCAAAAGGAGAATCAACAGTCAATGACAAAATATGGGAATCAAGAGGTTCAGTATGTCAATGGCAGAGTCATCACTATGAAAGTTAAGCGTGACAGAGGATACATGGTGGTGGTTGGTGTTTATGCTCCAGAAGAAGGGAAAAAGGAAGAAATAGAGGATGACTTACATAAACATCTCCTAGTAATCACTGACAAATTTAATTTAAGGAATCAAGTTTTAATAATTGGAGAAATTAATGGTCGAGTAGGGAATGTAAAAATACCAAATGTGAAGGGGACACATGGAGAAAATATAAAAAAAAACTCAATTTGGGGAAAAATTAAGAGTATTTGGACCTTTTAAGGAACTAAAGTATCTCCATTACCTTTAAAAAGAAGATAGACACACATAAGTATACCTGGGCTGCCAGAGGCACTAGATATATAACTTACTATGTCATAGGAGATCAGAAAATAGCAAAATATACAGAAGATACTACAGTAAAAAGAGGCTGAGATATTGGAATATTTTTTAGTAGTTTCAAAGATAACACATTTGGCAAGATGAAAAAAAGAGTGAGGCTCTTAACATACAGGAAATGATAATAATAAAGTTTTTAAGGTATGCCGTAAAAAATGAAAGAATTCGAAACTTAAATAAAAATAATGTTATGTGGTTTCTGAGGAAGGTAACCGTGAGCAAATCTGAGAAGACAACAAGGAAGAATGCCGCAAGATATTGCCTTGTGTATTTATCCATTTTAACTTGCCAAGTAAGTTGCAAATGCACTCATGATGATGGGTGCATTTAGAGTATGAATTTTTTGTCGGGCAAACAAAGCACAATAAAATAATAAAATAGAATTATTATGTACCTTCAAGCTTATGCAACAAGCCATGTTATAGAAGATGAATGGCAAACTGTTGTAGCAGAGAGAACTTAACGCAGGACGTGAACAATTTTGATAGTTTGAACTGGGATAACGGTGGTAACGGAGGAGATTCTTACGTAATCCCAGTACAAACTATCAAAATCGTTCACGTCCTGCGCTAAGTTCCCTCTGCTACAACAGTTTGCCATTCATCTTCTATAACATGACTTGTTGCATACGCTTGAAGGTACATATTAATTCTATTTTATTGTGCTTTGTTTGCCCGACAAAAAAATTCATACTATAAATCCTTCTCCATTTCTATAATATGTGCTGTACCCAAATAACTATAGGGGAATAATTATTTTAGATACAGCCTACAAAGTGTAGACAAGAATACTAAATGAGAGGATAAATATAAAATCAGATCATCTCCTACTTGAAAAACCCATGGATTCAGAGAGGTAAGATCTGTTGTGTTAATTTAAAAGTCATAAAAGCTTGTTCGATTCTTTTGTTTT
>LYUA01000580.1:337750-352384 GCA_002093875.1 Calopteryx splendens | reverse complement strand
AGCCCCTGACGGGGGACGAGTATCCGGACGGCACGTGATGTGTGGGCGCGGTGAAACGGAACACGGGGCCCGCAGCCCCTGATTAATGGCGT
Source organism: Calopteryx splendens (assembly GCA_002093875.1). Taxonomy (NCBI): domain Eukaryota; kingdom Metazoa; phylum Arthropoda; class Insecta; order Odonata; family Calopterygidae; genus Calopteryx; species Calopteryx splendens. The sequence goes on along the minus strand of LYUA01000580.1, from coordinate 352,292 downwards.
CCCATTTGGGGCTGACAATGAAGGAATGACCGAAGGACGGAACTGTTGGAGCGGATGGGGGTGGGAAGGGAGGTAGACAAGGACGGAGGAAAGGGAGGAGGTGTGGGGTAGCGACGGGACGGAGCCACTAAGCGGAGAGGGTGCGGAGTCGTGCAGAGGGGGGTGGTAAGCTAACGGGAAGTTGTTTCGGTATGGAGAGAGATATAGGGCGTTCATAGGATATAGGGATGGGAATGAGGATGGTGGCAAAGAGGGAGACCTACAGAAAGTACTAAGAAGATGTATAAAGGCGTGTTCGTGGCTGAAGATAGATGCGATGCAGCTAAGGAGGTTTGGGGTTTGTATCATGGATGCAGCGAGGCTGTTGAAAGTGAACGGAAGGTCAACTATATCGTCGCAGTTGGTGGACGGTGGTGTCGGTTACGCTAGGGCTCAAAATGGAATGCTCTGTGGGTATTTAAATGAGTGAAATACAGACACTCTTTCTATGTCGAGTAGCTCTAGGTCTCCAGACAAGTTAAAAAGTAACTTTTTCCACTACCGGACTTTAAGGAAATTTGGAGATTTGAAACTTCTTGTTTTGGATAGGAGCATCTTTCTTCTCCTAGGTTTAGTATCATATTAGTATTTCAAAAATTACACCAAAATGACTCTTAATTGGCAATTAAATTTTTACACAGCAGATGAATATTTATAATGATTCGATTCGAGGACCACTTGCTTATTTGGCATGAACACAAAATCCTAGGGAAAATCGGAATGGTTTGGCGTCATTCAAACTAGTTACCATTTTACTTCTTTAATAATATAATGATAATAAGATCTCCATTACTATTATTTATGTGCACATAATGCTTTACTATTTTAAACTGAAGTATGAGAAAATTCAATAGTCTTCTCTTCCGGATAGTATGAATAGTATTACTATCCATTTCGGTGTTGATTCAAGTTCTCAGGCTTATGTTATATTTTCCTTTCATTCCATATGTTACCGCCTTATGATGCTGCTTATTTAAATGGAAACCTAAAGGAAAATAAATATGTATAGATTGCTTTTTTTAAATGTTGTCTCACGCGAGAGAAACGGAAGCAGAACATGCTTAAATTAGCAATTTTATTTAAACAAACCTAATTTATTCAAGAACGTTTTATTCAGCAGTAATCAGAACGGTAGCAACCTGAGCGCAAATTAACTTAATGCGACATGACATGCAATGTTTTTTTAAAAGATGCACAATATTCATATGAAGGTACACACCCCTTAAATTATGGCATTGGCTTAACATCAGATTTTGTCGTTCCTTTACGCAAAAATAAATTTCTTTTGGCTGAATTTTTACTACCTGTTCTTCCAGAATGAAGCTTTTCTGTCGTGTAAAAATGGAGTAGAATATATATCGTGTGACACGAATGGAGGCGTGTTAACCTGAATAAATGATCCGTCACCGTAATTCGTCTGCTTCCGTTAAATCCACCAGTTGAACGTGAAGTACCCTTGACGGTTGATCAATCATGGAAGGGCTGAGCTATGTGATTATGCATGCAGGAAAATGGAGTGACGTGAAATCAGAGATCGCGTGTACCCTCAAATGCATTTTAAAATATTTTATCTTCATTGGTGCTTTTGAATTAAAAAAAAATTTTTTCTTACCCCCCCCAAAATGACTCAGGAACCCCTTTTATGTAACCGATTATATTTTAGCAAAACTTGTTTTAAATGCGCTAGCATTGATGAATTCATAATTTAGTCTAGAAGTGCCGATAAGGTAAAAGAATAAACGGCATACGTATAATAATAACATACAGTATATCTTGAGTACAAGCAATATTTATTGGTTAAAGTTGTTAAAGATAAACACTTCCTTCAACTATGAAATTTATTCTTCCAATTAAATATTCATTTTATGGTCATAATTTATAATATGTAGGTTATATGTATATACTCGCCATTAAGCTCCACTTCCTCACGCAGTCTTCTGGGAGATATCAGTCCTCGATTTTTATCGGTTTAGTTTCTCCCATGATCAAGATATTAAACAATTTTAATATTTTAAATCTCTGGAAGTCGATTCGAACCTTTTTTTTCTATCTCTCAATCATTGGGCGACTTCTCTTCTCGAAATACTCATCTTTGCCTCACGTTTCTATGTCATGCGTTCACTCGAACACGTACTGCACCTAAAAACTCGCTTTCTTTTCATGCAAGGGTCTATAAAGTTATTCGCGAACCCGTTTTCTTGGATTTATCTGTCGATTTTCCATCCAAACTTTAATCCTGAAATAATGCGCCTGCTGATTCACTTCAGCTTCTCCTTTTAACTTCCCCTCGTCCGCTGTGTCTTCCTGCATTCACTCCGTCTCTAATTCTCTTCCTCTCCCCGTGCCGCCCTCCCCGCCCGCAATATCCTATCCTACCCTCATCTGTCTGATGCAACCTGTCTTCGCTTTCCCGTCTCCGACCCCACACCCCCCCACGTTGTTTCCTCCCTTTTCTCGCTCCATCTTCCACCCTCCTCGTAGCGAGAAAACTTTAAATCCGAGTCGTCAGCTTGCAGGGAGCGTCGTGGGATTTCCGTACCGCTGAAGTGTTCACACGATGGATGACTCGCCTCCGTGTATTCCTGTTAGATTTTTTCGTCCATCCATTTTGTATCCGGGTGCGTGAATTTACGTCCTCTTTTTTCCGTTTTTGTGGCCGATTATCCCCGAGTCTCCACTCCCATCCACCTATTTCCCGAATTTACTGAATCCATCAGGTGACTCGAGTCGAGAGACGTTGCCGAGTAAGTGGAAAAAGTATAAAATGGGAGAGTTTACCGAATAAATGCCAGTGATTGAAGATACATTATGTCAAAAACGGGAAAGGAGAGTGTTTTGGAGGGAAGGGCTACGGTAAAATCATTAATTTTTTCGTAGAAAGGAACAAATAAAATATTTATTTACGGTGCGTGTGAGGTTATATATTGGTGAATTTTATGTCCAGAAAAAACAAAGCAATAATGAATGGTTAAGATATGCGTGATGACATGCATTAATTATTTTCGGAATAAAATATGCAATAGATACCGACATCTTAAATCAGTCGAATTAAAATTTAAAAAATGTAATTATTTAATGTGATAGATTCAGAATTATTTATGCAAACGTTACTTTAAATGATGAAATATACAATCAAATGAAGCAAGGGAAAATATTTGTACCATTATTTCTTGCTGATTAATGAGTTGTGTATTGCTTCATTTATTTAGCGTGAGTGAAATTATGGATAATGGGAATAGGGATTTTGAAATGATCAATTTGGTACTCCTGGTCTTCAGATACATCGTTTTCAATCTGCGTTCTATTTGCACACTTGCATGCTTTTTATTCTTTACTGTCATGCATGGAGACTTTTCCAATTAAAAGAAGGTACTAATGTGCTCTTAGGGTAGTGTAAGACGGGCATGGGAAACCTTAGAAATTGGTTTTGGTTGGCAGTGAAGTCTACCGGGTTGAGAAGGGATAGTAAGGAAGAGGGGAAAAACTAAATTGGATTACGTGGATAGAAACCAGAAAATGCATTGTGCCTGGCACTGTCCATACGGGTATGGAGGATGAGATCGGAACAAAGTTATGATAGAGTAAATGCAGTCAGAAAGTAACACTTTGTTCATCACAATGCCGTTCACCCATCATAATTAAAATCAGAAGTTTGATTGAATGAGACTCACAATTGTTTTCTAAACATAATTAATTTGCTTAAGTGCAGATAGTTCTTCTGTCTGATTTATTTAATTTCCCATTCTTTCTGTTTATCCCGAAGTCATCCTCTAGGGAACGTTTTCTCTATTTTCAATTCCACTATTTTCTTCAAAATCCTTAGCGTATCAAGTTGTTTCCAATCTTATTTTTATGTAGTTATCCACAGACTTTTCCTTTCCACAGAATTATCTGTATACTTCCTTACTTCACGCGTTATCTTCGAATGTCATGCGTTTCAACCGCCAAGCTTTGATGGCATAATTCTCCTCTGCTCTACTTTTTCGATAGTACATGCCTCCAATCCATAGTTCTAATTCACACGAATGTGTCACGCACTGTTATCTTTTTTGCTACCGTATTTACCTTCAATATAAGTTTTTGTATTTTTATTCTTAAAGTATAGCTGCATTTTTATTTATGATATTGCTGCATATCCAGTTCTACCTCTGAAATTTCTTCTCAGTACACTGGATTATTCCAATTATTTTCCTGCTGTCTGCTTTCATCGATTTCTTCACTGTAGTTTACCACCTAATTTCCATAGATCAATTTTTATCTCGCATTAGTTTTCCGTAACATGCGAAAGATGTGGAATGTGGAATTACAAAGTGTTTTGTCTCATTTAATCATGCGAAAGACCTTTCATATCCGCGTCTCTATCCACTGGTAAGTTTAACTAGCAATTTTTCTGTCACCGAAAATCATGAAAACTTGCCATTCGCCGTGATTAATGTTTTCCGGTATTATGTTTTTTTTATCTGCGGTAATCCTGCGTAATTTTTTACCATAATCATAATTTTAAATAGGAGGTGGGCCATTAGTTTTCGGTATTAATATAATTCAGCGCCTTATAGGTAAACCCATTCTACTTCTTCACTCGGTTTTTGTACTGCGCTCTGTCAATTATATGGCTGGACTTTACAAGCACGTAGCCGTGCTTTCCGTATCTTCCATTTGCATTTTTTTACGGATCCTGTTCAAAGAGTGCGTTACACCATTTCTCTCGATGTAAAAATGTACTATTCCATTTTCTATGGTACTTCGTTTCCCCATCCTATGCTATCCTTTCCTGCTCCCCTCAGCGCATCCTTTTTTAGCGCTGGTTTTCAGTCACTCGTTTTGATATGGTTCTCCTCTCTGTTTCTTGGTGTCAAGGAATTCACCTCATTGTGAAGTATGATGGAAATTTAGGTGTAACGGATATTGAACCAACAATCATTCCTAATTTAAAAAAATCGTCTGCAATAATCTGTACGCCTAAATTAAAAAATGTCCAGTCATTTCTGGAAATTCGTCTGAAGGATGTTGATACTCAGGCTCGATGAAATATAAATCACGCAATTTCTATTTACTGTATTTGTGTTTTATTTTTCTACTAATTTATTATTCCATTATGGAAACATGATCATGGTATTTTAACTGCTATTTAATTTTTCTTTTAAGCATCATTCACTACCATTTTAAATCTATTCTACCCAGACGAAGTAATATTAATACTTACTTAACTGACTTCAAGAGATCAAAATTGGACAAATTAAATTTTAGCCGGCATATAAATGAGGTAATTATACTCATTATTTTAATTATTACTTAGAGAATTAATATTAAACAGTTAAAAAGTAAATATTAATATGGTGTTAGTAAATCGTAGACCTTGAATTACGCGGAAAAAATAATTGAAAATATTTTCCTTTTATATCTCAGTTTTGGTGCGCCGTTAGCTGCACAAAGAGCATGCTGAAATTTACGTGGCTGCGTCATAGACAGAAACTTTGAACGCTTGCCTGTCTCTATAACATTGTAATTTAACAAAAGTTATTGTTCCAATACAAATTTTCCCCATGAAAATCCCAAAGGATTCTGCTTCCTCTCTGGTTTAATAAAATTTCAATTTACCTGGAAGATTTCGGCCGCAAATACTTATTATGCTCGCCGCTGGAAATGCACCGTAGCACATCCCCCGAGTAATGTTTACATTCCTCGCGTGGTTCCGCCATAATTTAGTCCGACCGAGCAGCTCTCCATTTTGGCATTGTATCGCCGATGTGGAAACTCTTTCCGCTTTCATGCTCCTGCAGTTGCAATACGTTTCCTCCATAACTTTGACCGTCCCCTCTTGCTCCTGCCTCCCCCCACACCGACTCCCACTCCCTTCACGCCTACTCTCCCTTACAATTCTTCCCACCTCTCCCCCCTTCATTTCTCCCGCCTCCCATTCCTTATTTTTTCCACCTCCTTCTCCTGTCCCCGTAGCATATCGCTAGGTGCTGCTGCTGTGCCCTTCACCCCCTCGCCCCTCCTCCATTCCTCGGCGAACGACGCCCGGAATGCTAAACAGCCGAACGCTTACTTTGCCCTTCCCTCCCACTCCGAACGGCCTCGCATCACTCCCTCCCTCTTTTAAGAAAAAGGATCCCGTGCCATTCTCCCCCGCATCTTTCACCTCCTCGTCGACACCCTCCATGCTTTATCCCGTCCCCCCTCCCCCCATTCCTTAGCGTTTACCTGGGACCTATCGCTCCGTCACCTCTCTCTATAATCTCCCTTCTCTCTCCCCCTCTTCAAAATACCGCCTCCGCTCCTTCCAGAGGAGCCTCCTCCCCACGTCTCCGTCTTTTTCGCCTTGAGCCTCCCACACCTCACACTCATCTTGCCTTTTTATCGCCACCTGTGGAGAAATGCGTTCATAAACTCCCGAGGCCGAGGGCTTTATTGTTATTGGCTCGCACTTTCTCGTTCTCCTTACCCGACCCTCCGCGCGCCCTCGGCCAATACTCCCTTCCCGACGAAACCCTCTCTCCCCCCCTGGCCTTCCTCGTGGTTCCATTAGCCGTTTGCACTTTTTTTATTCCACCCCTCTATGCATGGGGGCTATATGGGACCCATGTCCCCCTTCCCCCCCTTCTTCTGTCTCTCTCTCTTTTCCGTAGACCCGCCTCTCGTTCCTTCCTTTTACACCTGGAAAAAATTTCACCCGCGTCATCCCACACATGCTACGAGACGATATTATCTCTATTTACTCCCCTATTCCCTGGGGTCAAACCGCTCCATGGTAGCCAGCGAAGGAGTTTGGAGACTAGTAAAGGGTGGAGAGTAGTAATGGAATGGGTGAGGACGAAATATTCAGGGTTTATTCGTAGACGCTCAGCACGTTTCCTGTTTGAATAACCAATTTGTTTCAATATTCACTTTCAAATTTCCTCTAACAAACCCTCTTATCTTAGCAACTTTCACCGTCTAATCAGTTATTTTGCTTAATCTGAGATGTAACTCTCTAGATATTCTGAGAGTCATTCTTTATGCTTTGTAATTCTACTAAGGTTGAGTGAAAATTACTGGCTACACTACGCTGTGCTTGCCTGCAGCAATGTTTCCTGAACCTCATCTTGTATACGTGTAGAGGTTCTGCTATACACATTAGAGAATAATACAGCAAGGAAAATGTTATTATGTACGCCCAAGAGTCCTTGAAGACATGTTTACGGAACTGGAAAAAAACTGCTGCATTTAAAATTAAGACCGCAGTGCTATACGCTGGTGCTTATTGACGGACATAGGCGGATCGTCATTTAGCAAATGAAGTTGGTGAAATGATTTCACTGCTTCGCTGCTTGTCCCGTTATTCCGTGATGTTCTGAGGATGTCTCAGTCTGTAAAAAATTTCAGACGATGTGTCCTTTTGTTGTCATGAATTTTACCTCAACCTTGGTATTTAATATTTTCAAGTACTTTTTCATACAGACATGCTTCCTCCTTTTAGATTGTAAGATGAATTCCCTTTCAACGCTTTTCTCGGTCTGTTGGATAAAACATCTTGTATAAATGATAACTTTCAGATTAGAAAATAAGTCCTGCATTTTCAAGTAGAGGAAGATAATTATAATACTATGGAAATACACCGTTTAATTTCTACAAGATTCATTATTTTTTTAAATATTAAAATTGTGTTACAATTTGGATCAAAGAATTTTTTTTCCATGAAATATAGGGGATTTAACATAAAATAAAAGTAGAAATTATATGATGTGATAATTGAGCTTTAATCAAATGCAATAAAAAAAGAAGAAATTTATATAGTATGGTATGGAAAATATCCAAGAATCCTCGATTAGGTATATTGAGTGAGCATTTTTGTGTAGGTTTATTTGTAAATTTTTACAACAATGTTAGTCAAACATAAATTTTCTCGTCTTCTTATGCCGTGCTCACAGGACACAAATATTCGTTAACATAATATTTCATACTGACCCCTGTTTGCTTCAATTCTGTGGTTATGCATGTTTTCGCAAGGCCCCTGAAAGAAAGCTTGGCCCTCACTCCCCACCACATGCATCCCACAAAAATTCCACTTGGCCCCCCCTCCCCTTCCCTCACCTCCTCCCTCTTTCTCCCTCCCACCCCCTCTCTCCCCCTCTCTCTCTATTGATCACGAAGCCAGCGGGGCGCAGAGTTTCTTGTCAACAGTGTCTCCCAAAGCTTTTCCTCCCCATCCGCTCACCAGCCAGCACCTCCCCCCGCTCGCTCCTCCTCTCCATCCCCCTCACACTCCTCTGCTCCCCAACTTCTTCATTCTCTCACATCCCCTGACACCGACTCCTTTTCCAAGGGTCCCCTTATCGTCCCTGGGGTAAGCGATGCGTTAGAAGCGGGTATCAGGGCGAGGGGGGACTTGAGTAGGGAAGGAGACGCGTCATGTGAGGGAGGGTGGGTGGGATTCAAGGTGATGGGGTGAGAGAGGAGGATCTGCCAGTTAGGATCGAGGAGGAGGGTTTTTGGGGAGGTAGGAATTTAGTTTGGCGGAATGAGAAACGGGGAAGGTGGTGCGTAGGATGTGGCCAAAGAGGCAGGTACACAGGGATGAATGAAATCATAGAGATGAAAAAAATTATCGTAAAACTTGGAGTGCACAATGGATCGAAGGAAAAAATTGGTATCGTGGTGGATTATTTCACATACCAATTTCACTTTAATGCTTCGATTTTTGACAAGGATCGACGGCTGAAACGTCTTCCTACCGTAATCTCAGATTACCCATTGTTTATTTAAGTCCATAGTGATGCTATAAAAAGAAACCAGTGTCATAGACAGAACCATAGATATTATGTTCATAAAAAGAAAATTATATATTAATTAAATTAATAACTAATTAAATGTATGTTATATATGAATTTATTTGAAATACAATGAAAAAGGGTAATTAAAAGATTATATAAAATCGCATGGAATAATATTTTATATCCGTATCATAAGGGAATCATTGGAATTCATCATAGGTCGGTTATCCATAATTTCACCTGAAACATTACCACATCAATATTTCATGTCATGGTTTCGTTATTATGGTAACACTTTCCAATGCTCACCGACAGTACTTAAGGGTAATAAATGGTTGTTAATAAATAATTGTGAGTTTTACAAATCGAATTATTTTCATTTTTAGAAGCCCCTCCTAGCATTACTTATGCGCCTCATTTTTGCCGTATAAAGTATTTCCATCATAAGATTGCATTTCAATAAATTATTAATATTTGCCCATTTTCTTATGAGATTTAAGTATCTTCTTAATGCTATCAGATTAGAAACTGAATCTAAAAATAAAGATGAATTAACAAATCAAAGCGCACTCAATAAACAGCCATGGTTGTGTCTCTGATTGATGAAAAACAATGTTTTTCTGTTGACTTCAAATTCGAACGTATTTATTTTGAATGAGAATCAGCATTTATTGAATACGTTTTGCTTTGGAATTGCATGCCTGCTACTTACCGATTATTCACATTTTAAGTAACTATAAATTCATGGTTTATTCAGGAGATAAGTATTATAGTTCATAATTAATGATAAACTTATTTATTCCACCCGTTTTTAATTTGGGTTTTAGTGGTGTGCTTTTGGTTGGGACTAAAAGAATCTTTAAGGAATAATTCCTCATTAAAAGGAGACGATTGCGTTATTCGATGTGTAGTGTAAACTTCTAAGATTATTTTTTTTAGCCAGTAAAAATTTGTTCAAAAATATGGCATCATACAAGGATACATTTCAATAATTGTTTCCAGAAGTATTTGCTGTGGAAAAATACTACTCCACCATCAGTGTAAAAATGTCTCTTCGTCTGAGCTGAATCCGTAATTTTTAGTGGAAAATATATCTAAGGAAATCAGTTGGACAAGTACAACTATATTAATGTCTATATTACTTATTTTAATATTGACTCAATGATGAAGCAGTGTAAATATATTTTCTTAATTAACTCTCAGATCGTGAAGACCGTGTTCTAATGCTGATGTGATATTGTATTTCTAGGTGTTACTTAGATTCATACGATGAAAAATGAGAATAAAAATTATCATAGAAGAAGAATAGAACGTTAGATAAACTGAGTCCAATATCTGGAGAAGGGATTTTTCAGGGCAAGCAAGTTTAGGATGGCGGAAGGCGGTAAATGGAGGGAAAGAAAATGGTCTGAGCAGCAGTGAGAGTTCAGGGAAGGAGACGGAAGAAAATCTTAAGCCGGGGAAAAACGATCGATCCGGAGATGGGAACCCAGATTGCATATCTAATGCCCTACCGTCAAGGAAGCTTGTTTTTTCCCGACGCGCTAATAAACGAGAAGGCAATAGAAGAAGTTCAGAGCCCTAGAGGAGGAGGAGACTTCTTCACGGCGAGGTTTTATCCCCGTGTATGTGTGCGGTCTGTGCTTGGTGTCGCAAGTCCTTTCTTTTGATGATGACTTTGTCAGGGTAAGCTGTGCACTGTTCGGTGAGGGGTGAGAGAAGCTTGAGGGAACTGAAAGTCCTTCCGTCGCCCTCTGATGGAAAAGGGAGGGAGTGGAGGACCCAAGGGTTGAATGCGAAGGGTGAGTGAGAGAGAGGGTGCGATGGACAGAAGGGAAGGGGGGAGTTTCCCCCTCTACACTTGCTGTCTCTCGGCCATTGTTTGCGGGAGACCCTTTTCGGACAACACAAGTCTCCCCTCCATCAACGACCCAGCGACGCCCGGAAGGCATTGGTGGAAATAAGGCGGTAGGGCTTCAGAGGTTAACCCCTTCAAACTGGTTCTTCAGAGTTGAGCCGCTGAAGGTGATTTTACCACCGTATAAACATAACTTAGTTTTATAGTGGTGGTGTTAATAGCGTATACGGAGATGGACGACATCCAATATCATGGGAAATAAATATTACAAAAACAGTAATGGCATTTAATTTCATAGATGCTTTCAATAATTACCTACTCTACGAAATAGGTTGATCAATAGGTAGGTTCGTAGTTAACTAATTTTGTAAGGGAATGATACCACTTAATTATATCTGACATGACCAATGATACTTGGTATAGAATTTTTATAAAAATTAATTAATGTCCATTTATTACTATTGAAGATTTTCTATAAATAATTTTATCATTTTTACAGTAATATTGATATTATTGTGAGATCGATTCGCGATAATCCACATTTTAATCCACGATAAATTCATTTTCTGATGAACTGTGTTTGAACATTTTATGTCACTTAGTTCCAAAAACATAATTGAGTGCCTTAATTTTTTTTTAATTTATAATTTTAATTTTTTTATTTATAAACTACGGGGTCTCCATTCCTGTTATTCCTGGCTACCTTATAAGTATACTAAACATAATTTCATACAATAATTTTTATCCATGTAATGGATTAAATTCATAGTTAATTGCATTTAATTCTTGAAATTATTTGATTTAGACCTTTGAATGAATCCAGAATTAAGTGTGGGGTTTCATCAATGCGCTCTTATTTAACGCTACTTTTTTTGGATGAAATATTATTATATATATGTAATAATGATTTTTGATGATATGTAAATAATGTACTGAATCGGTGTATTAACGTATTTAAAAATAATAAAGTCACTAAGAAGCCGACTTAGATACATAACTTTTATTCATGAAATAAGAAATGGGTTCTTTTGTTGGTAGGTAGAGGTCCATTTTGTAAATCTAAAAATGTCCTTTTACGTAATATTAGAAATAAATATTGATTTTCTAACGAAGTTAGGAAGCATACATTTAATGCATTATTTGCACAAGAATGAATTCGTTAAAAACCATGCTTCTATTTAAAAATGTTAAACTTCAACTCAGTTTTAATGGCGCAAGGTTTCTTTTATACATAACCACCAAAGAAAGAATAAATGACTTCAAAATTGAGCAACGAGGTGGAGACCCCGAAAACAGATGATTTCATTACCTATAAAAATCCAAATTTAAGATTAATATAGCTCTTCTGTGGATAACTTATTTGCTTCGTAAGATCTTTGAACGTGAAGATGAGGGTGAGGAAAGAGGGTGGGTGAAGGAATTCTGCAGAAACCTGCAGCCCCTTCATCGCTGGAACTTGATACTCAGTATCAAGAGTTTGTGTGAGAGAAAATGGGAGGACCTCAGACATTCGATAACTTAAAGGCTATCCAACAGACTATACGGAGGTGGGGTTAATTTATCGTTGTCTCAGCAAGTGATGGAGTGCAAGTTGGAGATAGTACTTCTTCTTAGAGGAAAAGGAATAAGGGGAGAAGATAGTGGCGAGGGAATCGGATTTGGATCCGACGAACAATGCAAGTTCAGAAGTCTTTCCTGTGGAAAGAAGAATAGAGGTATTTATAGTAGACAAGAGAGTCGGTCTAATATTTTGAGGAATGTATTTTACTTTGCTCCACGAAGCCTGTACGATAAATGCGATAAGAAATTGGTGAAAAATTGCGATATTGTTGAGTTAAGCCACCGTTGAAAATTTCTTAATAGACTTTCTCTCCTTGTTTCACCAATTCTAAAAATCGTGCTTTACATTTCCGAGTAGTAGAATATTTATTTTTATCTAGATGTTTTGTAACCGATTTGAATTGTACACTAAGTTACTAGTTAACTATTTTTAAATGTATTCACTGCTGAAGGATACACATTAATTTTATTATATCTATTGTTAAAAATAGAATCCATGTATAAAACTAGAGTTTTAATGTAATTTTCATCATTATCCACGAAATCGCTGTAAATGCTCATATTTTGGGGCAGATGGGGAATTTGGTTTGGGACGTAATTACGGTAGATTTATTTAAGCCATTCCTCGTTCCAGTTTAAGTCGATCATTGCGTCATCATAATCATTTGAATATAATATTTACGTGCTTAGGATTTAATCGAACCTGGTGCAGTGCAAGCCGTTACATCTAAATATGGCGGAATTCTGCAGTGCAATAACTCACGAAAAAATTAGCGTAGCCGTGCGTAGCATAGTGCTGTTGGATAATGTTTGAATTTTAATATTTTTAACTTGTTAGCATGGAGCTCGATCGGTTTTCAATGCACTACCCATACTGCAGTTTTCATAAAATTTTCCCTACGAGTTTCCTATCTGGCTTCAATTATGTGTCCTCATCTTCGATTACATTTTTATCTCCAGCCCTACTACTTCGCCCAGTAGCCCTTTACCTCACTAGACTTTTAGGTGAGAGTAAGATGAGGAGGGAGACTGGGTAAACACATCTAAGGAGAGTAAACTTGGAAACGCTGGGGAGACGTGGAGGGACTGAGGGTGGGTTGTGTGTGCAACAGACAAGCGTGGGGAGAATGGGTAAGGGAGAATGGCTTCGCTGAAGGCAATCTAGTGAGGGAGGGAACAAGAATGGGGAAGTGTGGGGACAACGGAATATTCTCCTGGCGTCCAACAGGGTATATTGTTAGGTGAGAAGGGTCCGAACTAGGATTTGGTAGAATTACCAGGCTTGTATGAAATGAACTTCGGAGGGAATGCCTCCGTTTCAACTTATTTGAACCGATCGATTGCTAAAAATGAGATTCCATTATTATTTGAAGGAATTTCAAGCTAGCGTTTGGAGAGGAAAAAAATGTGTTCTTAATATTGGTGGAAATGAGTCCCTGAAGCCGTTAAACGTATACAATAACATACATTTTTTGGCTGGTCTATAAATTCAACAGCTGATTTTATGATTAAAAATTTCATGAGAGACTGGTTTTATAATTTGACTGGAACAAAGAAAAACATCAGTGCAGGTGCAGAAGTATCTATCTAGTTTTTGAAGGGAATGATTAGATACGTCTCTGTTGATTTTCTGCCTACCCATTGGGATGGCATGTTAATTTTTATCCTCAGACCTCCTACGGTGAGTTTGTAGGTGAGGCAAAAAGTGTGTTCTGATCTTCTGAGTTGATAATATATCTTCATAGTAACCCTTCAAGCCGCCGTGAGTACGTGTGGCAGGGAGTGCTAGATCACCAGTCACTAATGGCATTGATTATTTTTATTATCAGTAGCCCGCACCTTTTGTCCCTCGGGATTCTCAAGCTGCCATACGTATTTCCTACTTTTATAGCCACAAATTCTCTTAGGAAATAATGATTCCTTATATATATATATATATATATATATCTGTTCGGCGGTAAAACTCTCTCATCTTCTTTTTATGGTCTCGTATGTCAAAGTAATGCGGAGGTAAAATGATTCCTTCTAGTTCAGTGTTGATCCCTATTGATTTGTATCTTTCTAACAGTTTAAGCCGCGCATGCAATCTTTGTGGTTTAAGTTTCTCCCATTTAAGGCTATCCAATAGCGATGTACCGCTCTCTGTTCGTTCATAAGGATTCTCCACGAAACGGGCAGTTTTCCTCTGTACCCTGTTTATTTCCTTCTACGCTGGAATCCAAATGGTCGAAACATACTCAAGATGAGTTCTAACTAGCGCGAAATAACATGTCTCCTTAACTCTTTCATTTGAGTGTTTACCCAATATGCGAATCCCAGTTTTTTCAAT
>LYUA01000580.1:309905-324579 GCA_002093875.1 Calopteryx splendens | reverse complement strand
GCCTCCACACCCTCCCTCCCCCCCCCAACCTTAGTCTTCGCTTCATTTCACGGCCGCTCCCTCCCTTCTCCCTTGGGAACTCGTCCTTTGGAACGTAATGATGTACTTTGATGTTCGACACTCGAGCTTTCTCGCTTCCATCATAGCCCGCAGCTAATTCCATATCCCTTGCTTTGTCGTTACGTCGCCGTCACAGTCCCACAACACTTGCATTGGCAGCTATGATGAGTTTCATATGCGGATATAATGTGCCTTTATTTATTATACGAGTAAATATCTGCTGCTTAGAATGTTAAGCGTAGGTGCGAAATAAACATCAGATTATTATTAGGTACACTATATTATGAGAAATTCATAAAGAAGATCATAAACATGCCGTAAGTTTCCGAGGACACCACTGTATAGTTAAATGCATTGAACTGCTGTGCATAACAAAGCCATTTAAACTCAGAGTAAAATAGAAGATTGTTATATTTATTTCCAGATTACCTAATATAACATTCCAAAACGATAATGCGACGTCTAATGGAATTTTGCAAATTTTAAAGTACAAATCTGAGCATCGCAGACGCTCGGGGAAGGCGGATCTTCACTCGTGTGTCAACAAATAGAATTCCTTCGCCACCAAAATCTCGTTCAGCGGATTTCAGTGGATCTTCTAACGTGAAAATTTATTATTTATTAGCCTCAAAACGGAGCGTAATCTTCACTTTGGGAGGAAATCTTACGAGTTGGCAAAGTACTCAATATAAAATTTTTAGGCAGCTAGAAGAAAACTGCTGAAGATAGGAAGTTGAATCACGCCACATTCAGTGTGTGGAATTGTTGTATGTCAAAACTTTATGTCATTATGAAAGAATTCCAGAGGTAGTGCTGGAAACAGCCGTGTACATAATGGCTCATTAAATGAACAGTGCCTTCGAGGAGATAAATATCTTAGGTTTTTAATTCAAGGACCTGTAAGGGAAATTTTAATCATCATACTTGAGAAAGGATTCTCTTAATTCAAACTAAGTAAAAACTTTGATTAAGATTACTTTTTTTGAAGGAATCGTTATTGAAATGGAGTCACTATTCTTATCATCATTGGAATTTATGCTTATTTCATAGCTCAGAAATTTTGATTTTTGTTAGTTTTAAACATTCTCTATTGTTTCATCTAAACTTTAGAAAGAATGAAACATAAGGGATCATTCAAATTCTTTTTCCAAAACCTTTAGATCATTTACGTCAATGTTGTTATTATTATTTGGAAGTGGTTCTCGGAAATTAAACATAAAATTAATCACCTGGGTGCTCAAGAAACTAAATCATAATTTGTATAATCAACGGCTCATAATAGCATTCCCAAATCTCTTCAACCCATACTGAAATTTACCCGCTTTTCATAGGAAATCAGAGAGATGCAAGGGAACGAATAATTAAATGAATGAATTCCTATCTCCTGAAAGCGTACGTCCGACTGAGCGATTCATCTCCTCTCCGACCATTAATCCATAAACGCGTAATCACGTGTTCAGTCGCCGTTTGGGGTAGCGGCACACAGCCTTGAGCTCGCTGCGAACGTTTGATTTGTAAGGCGGCACGGCGGGGTACATAGGGAGTGTGCGAGCGATGTTGTGAATAGAAGTAAGGGAGAAGGAGTCGGAGGTGGAATGGAGAGGGAAACGTGTTGAGGGAATTCAATTAGCCGGGCTCGGCCTCGGGGGGGAGGTTGGTAATTTCGTCTTCGCTCCATCCCAAGCCCCCAAACCTCAACCTTCTTCTCTTTCGCCTCCCCTCTTCTTCCCCAATCATCGGAACCGACGCCTCCCCGACTCGCAACGTAAACCCTCGTTGAGTCACTTGTTATTCTCTCGCGTTTTCAACCACTGACTCGCACATGCACACTGACATAACACAGAGAACACACACCACTCCACACCCGTCTGGTTAACGGTATTGCGCCGGCCTTGCTGCAGCGTTTTGAACTCTTACACGCATTCCTCAAAATCAGCGGAGTGGAGGCTTGCATGAGCGAGCGTTATTCTTTCCGAAGGTCTCACTTGTGTCCACGATATTTACTGATACCACGTCTGTGTTTCAAGTGCACTTTAAAGTTACAGTGGCATGCGCAACATTCATTCCCAAGTGCTATTTTTTATCTTTAGTTTCGTTCGGTCTAACCCGAGGTGTAAAATGGAAAATAGGCGGCACCTACAATCGCCATCAACGCCCAGATTGCGGAGATCTGCATTACGGTTGTCGTGCCGAAGAACAATTTGGATTCCAGTGAAAATACTTAAAAGGAGGAACTAGGGTTATTTTTTATTTCAAAGTGAATGTTTCAGATACCGCAAGGAAGAAAATTGCCCAATGTAATCAGGTTTGTTGAACCTATAGATACTTATGGCGGTTAGGAGAACTATGATACACCTAATATTTCATCTATTTATTATTAATGGCATGGGAAAAAATTGGTAGATGGCCATTAACTTTACAGTAAGCATTTTTATGGTAATGTCAATTCCTATATTATCGGTAACTCGTGCCTTATAAGTTTTATAATTTTTAGCTTTGCAGAGATCAATTTAAGTGTGGAATTCACTTTTTTACAACCTTGGAGAAGATTTTTTTCTTACTATTTAGTACTTAATTTTTTTAGTAGCAACCTACCAGAATTGACAAAGCTTATTCAATTAATGTTTTACGATCCTTTTTTACTTTTATTTTGGGGTTGGTTCGGTCACCGTTTGTGATGAATGCTAGGCGGCTGGCTCGAACGCAGCAGTTTAGCTTTCATAATGCCTGGTGGGGCGGAAACTCGTGGTTTTGGTTCCCAAAACTGAAGTTAATTTACCACGTACTCTATTTTCCCTCGACTCTTATTTTTTTAAAGCAGAGTAGAACTACAAATTTGTCTCAAACACTTAATTAAAATATCGTCTTTACCATGTGGTGTCCTGCAAGCAAGTGACTATATTATTCCAATTGCATCACTATCTTTCTGATGTCAGATTCGTAAAATTTTTAAATCTTCCTCCTTATTGATTGTTTCATTCTCAAAATTTAATATATATATATATATATATATATATAACACTATGAAGACATACTAAAATGTTTTAATATTAGACGGTGGGTACCTAATGTTCATTTGAATTGTAAATGGGTTAATAAATTACTACCAGTGATGGAAAATGTACCCTTGGAAAGGCTAAAACTTTGATTCAAATGCCCTCATTTTCTTCGCCCTTTTTGTTCTTCGGCCGTAATTGTAGCTCTGCTTGAGTTACGATTCCGTGACTACCTTTGGTGCATCTGGTTTTCAACAGGAAAATTGAACACCTGATCTTTCATCCAGCTTACGACCGTTTTCCAAGGGTTATTACGGTTTGCTGAAGTAATTTAGGTTGACTCAGAAGCAAAAATTGGTCAGCCATAAAAATAATCATGTATTTTCCTTGAAAACGCAATGACTCTTGGAAAAGTACGCTGCCGCTGTACTCCACATTTACGAAAGAGTTTTCGCTCTTTAGTTGGTCTGAAAATATTCCTTCAGATATTTGTACTATTTTTTTCCGGATAGTTTTTTTAAATAATAACCATATATTTTTACACCCATCATAATATGATGATAATATAGCAGTAAAATATTAGCTAACAGGTTACAGAATCCTGGTTATTCTCTGGGAGGAGTTTAATCTAGGTACATTTTTTTCCAAGTGAGACGTAACAATCGCGTCATTAGCCAATCTGAAAATCTAACTAAGAAAAAGGAATTACATAATGCTTATTGAGAAAATAAATGAAAGGAAAACATCAATAGAGGCGCCACCTAACCCATGGTCTGTTTCTATTTGTCTATCCATCTCACTGCGGTTTACGGATTGGTAGGGGTTTCTCGAGTCTCATCGGTCAGTATTTCTTTTATATCGAATTGCATTATATTTGTTACCCTGCAATTTTTCTTGGAACAATCACTCAAAATCACGTTTTCATCATCTAACATTTTTATCCGGTGAGCGGCAGGCATGAAACTGGCTTGAACGTGTTAAATTGATTTACACCTTTCTTTTCTAGCAACTGTAATTATAATTCTGGAAATCATTTTTCTAACATCTATAGTAGTAATCATGCTTGTGACGAAAATAGCCATTTAAAATTTAAACTAGGTACTCATTATACCTAATTCTGCCAAAGATTATCTGTAAGCTTACCTGTGCTGACTCATAGAGAAATGTAAGTATAACAAGTGATAAATCGGTGAATATTTAGTGTACTTAGTGATAAAAATCACAAGTAGCGAAAATGATAGCGTTGAAACTTAATAAAGAGATAGTGCTGAGGATGTCTGAAGGAGCAGGAAGATTAGGTTAGTGGTATTCAGTGTTTTTTTCTACAGGATATATCACTCTAAAAGTTAATATCAGTGAGATTAATGAAAACTTCATCGTAACCTTCACTAATAATACGTTTATATTGTGCCTATTCACCAACTGCTGAACACAGACTTATGATTTTAACTTTTCTGGATTAAATGGAAATATAATTTTATACACAGTAGGTACTACATAATCTTTTGTCAATAAATGACATCTTTACGAAATTTTTTCCTACAATCTTTTCCCGAATTGAAGGACGTACTATCGGTTCAATTCCGTGTGTCTAAGGCTGAATTCCATTGTAATGCATGAAATATTGCTAGGCGTAATATAAATCAAATGCATTAATACTAAATGGGATAATAAACTAGGGCGGAGAAGACTTAACTGTGGTAATCGTATGACAGATGTCTGGTTTAAAATATTAACCATTATTGTTTGTTTATTCCAAACTCCAGAAAAATATACCTAAATACTACTCTCATAATCAGATATTTAATCGATGAAATTGGACGTATATGCAGACACAAGTTTGGTACTTTTTGGCTCCTTAACAGTAATATTTAGGCTTAGAATCACAATGGCAAAAATAGTGAAGGTTTTTAAATGAATGAATTCGAGACATTTGATTTCACTACCTAATCATGTACTACTGAGTAAAGAGTGAGGAAACCGCCTGTTGCGTGAATAATCTTTATGAACCATTAGAAAAAGTCACATTGCTATTGGATAGTCATCTTTGGGAGCCAATGGAAGCAAAAAGATTGCATTTATGACTGTGAGTTTGGCGCTGATATAGAAGTACCTAATACTTTTAGATCCACATTACATTGGTTGGCAAGACCACGACAGGAAACTTTAACTGCCGAAAAGATCGAAGATATACCTAATGAATCATTTTTCCCTCGCACAATTCGTTACACAAACGATAGCTTGAACATGCCGAAATTGTAATGATTCAGATTGCCAAAAATACTCGATTACACTAATGGGTGATGACCTAGCGCCTCTTGCTACACGTACTTACGGTGGCTTTTAGGGTAAAATATAGATGTAATAAGAATAATTAATAACTCAAAATGGCTTACTGAGTTTGCTGTTATAATATTTGCAAGAGAGAAGAGTTGGTTCACTTACAATAACGATGTAACTCTTGGCAATACAAACTCTCATCAACTGCAGGGTTGTTGAAATACCTCTCCTCCAAACTTTGCAGGATAATCAAAGCTTCCTTGATAAGTGTACGAATGATTTTATTGCCTTTCGAATTCGTGATGGACCGTTGTTTTCAATATCAATTCCGCCAAAAATACGACGGGCAGGTGTAGATGGATTGGGAGACTGCCGGAGGGTAAGAATTTAGGGTGAGAGTCAATGGAGGGAGAGGACGGCAGTCTCCTGCCCCGCCCCCTTATTTCAGTCCCTTGGTCGATGAAAATCCATCCATTCCCAATCTATTCGCTTATGTGGGTCCAAGTTTTTTGATGGATCGAACGCTTGAGGCCTCTTTCCGTTTTGCTCATCCTTTTTTATTTGTCCTTTTATTCTTCCTTTCATCTTTTGGACAAATCTGCCCCTTCGTCCGCTCCCCTTTTACTTCATCCCCCCATTCTCCACCTCTCTGTGTTTCTTTTCGTTTCCCTTCTCCTTCCTCATCGATGAAAAAGTAAATCATCGTCTTGTAAACAAATATCAGCATTTCACCTTTCATCTTTATATCCTCAAACGTGATAGAGACAGTGATGTGGGGTTCACTGTTCTTACCCACGTCTATACTCTGTCGTTATCTCTAATCTTCTGTAGAAATTTTATTGGCCACCGTTTCACCTAAAAATTGAAGCAGCTATATTATATAAGAACTGTCACAGTAACTGTTCCCGATATACTTAAAAATATACCTTCTTTGCTTACAAATTTTACGCAATTTTTCTCACTTGCCCTATTCATGTCCATTTCTCTTTGTTCTTTCCATCTTCCTATCTTCACCCATCGCCTGTTCCCCTAGTACCTTAAAGCGTAAGGGAGCCGTTTCCGAAGTCTTATTTCCACACTCTTCGGAAAGATGTTCCCCAAAAAGTTTTTTTTTCTCCTGAGATTTCCAAAGTTTTCCGAGGCAACTGCTTTCTTCATTCTCTCCTATTATTCTATTATTACTCCATTTTCCTCTTGGTCTTGAAGAGTTCCTCCCAGAATCCATTTCTTTTTTTAATCAGTGCACTCCTACCGTATTTTCGTTTTTTCTCTTTCCTTTCTCTACTCCAGATTTATAATTGAAAATGATATTCTCTCTAGTTTTATTTTCGTACAATTTAACGCAATTCTGTTCCCTGTCATCGTGGACTCCATTATTTTTATTCCAGGAAAATATTGCTTTTCGTTTGAGATTATTAGGAGATGCAAATCCATTTGCGAAAGGGCAGTATGAGATTCGAGAATGCTTAGTTTCAGATTGGAGAGAGAGAGAATATGCAAGCACAGGGAAGCATTTTGATTCTCTTGGTGACCAATTCTTTGCAGTAGTTTTGGTGTTTGTACTGAGAAATCCTAGATGCCCTATATTTTTATTCGACATCGGAGGTTTTTCATAGGATACGACTAACCCATTAACAAGATTTTTCATGAAAATGCAATTTATTTATAATATATACTGAATATATTAAAATCTACTAATATCTACCTTTTACTTTTAATTAAAATTCCTTGACTACTCTGAGGATAATCGTCATCTGCGTGGGGTTTCATTATAAAATCATGCATTAAATTGTGAAAAATGTTTTTTGGTAATATTATTTTCCAGGAGTTTTACTTTTAGAATTAAAAAAAATCATTTATTTTCTTTTTATATGTTGTTGAAGGGAATTCGAATGATCTTAAGAAAATCATGTATTTGAACTGACTGAATTAAATTTCTGGAAATTTAACTGGTATAGATAACTGATTACCATTATCATGTTTAGATATCTCGGCTCCCATTTAGTTTTACTTGAATTTATACTGTATACGTTAGGATTAGTATATGGGCTAAGTTCTGAGTGAAATGAAACTACTTTTATAGGATATGAGATTCCTTTAGAGCAAAAGTACGGGTTTTACGAGCATTACGAATAATAAATCCTGAAAATTTCTTCATAAGACCTGTTAATTAACACCGCAATTTATATCCAGCATCCATCGGGAGAGCAATATTTGTTACGAAAGGCCCTCGGAAGTTATACCTGTGGTGAGATTCTCGCACTCATACTTCCGTTAGCAGATCAATGCGCATGGTGTTGCTTACGCCTCTTCCAGGCTTTCACGTGTCAGCAGATACATTTTTGTTGCTGGTGCCGTAGCCGCGTCAATAAGTTCGCCACGGGTTTATTGAGTTTCTTCATTCGACCTCCATTTAAACGCCCTTCGATTGGGTTTGAGCGTCATGAATTTAAGATTGCCCACAGTTTGGCTGGCAGCAGTTGTCTTTTCCGTCAAAGTAATTGTTTTAAATATAATCTTTTATTCGTTCTCTTTTAGACGTCCCCTTTTATTTGTTCGTCACGTACGGATTTTCTGCTCACTTCTGAACGTATGAGACCAACAAATTAGAGCTACGCATCGCTAAAGCGTTAATCTTAATAAGCTTTAAGCTGCTACTTCTATGCTTACTATGTTATTTCAGCCAGTTTTCTTACACTTTTAATTAATGAAAATGGTAATAAAAGTGTGTTCCTTCAAGGGCATAAAGGCCAGGAACACTGAGAGGTGATTTTTACATTTCAGTTCATTAACATTTAAATTACTAAATTTTGTTATCCATTACTGGTGCTAGGAAATGGAATTGACACTTTGAATGTCATGTTATTAAGATTAATGTATCGACGTGTGATATAACGTATATTTAGGAAATTATTTTTAAACAGTGGCTTCTTTGTCAACTTAGCTAATGGAACGGAGGTCAATGAAACACTTTTTTATTTAAACCTGTTGAGGTATAACTTAACTGTAGCTTATTTGCACAAATTAATGGTTTTTTTATACCTATTAATAAAATGCATTTGAAGATCAAATGCATTATTAACTAATTAAAAAGAGACCCTTTACTCATTCTTTTAAATAAAAAATGGACAGTATTTCACAAAATTCGACCAACGTGAATTTTCCATGGTTCCATGGTCTTTTTAAAAAAATGGGTTATTCAAAAAATGTAAGCTTTATGAATGCAGTTGAAATGTGTTGCCCGAAATTCATTGTTTCAAGCTAAATCTAATGAACTTTTTTGTCAATTGAATGGACCACACTGTGATTTCACTCAATTTTATAAGGGTAAGGGATTTCAAATAAATTTCGCACCAGACGAATCTGTATTGTGCCTGCGAAACCAGAAATGCTAAACGGCAATTGTGTGAAATATCACCGTACCTTAAATGAAATACTCAAGCGAATCAACTAGAAATACATTTTCATCAAAATTTATATCGTTGAGTTGTTATAATTTTTTGTTCCAGAGTTGGATGAAGAATTTTAAGTTATTCAAGTGTTAGGAATTAACGGTATCGCACTTTTTATATCCCAGAAGATTTTAAAATTCTAAGCACCTTTAGCACGTATTGCTAACGAAACGCTCATTAGTTGCTCATTAGTCTGTATTCGCAGACATTTATCTGCCTTTGGCCCGAATCACTATTTCTATCTTCGTTGAATTAGTGCAAGTGGATGCATGAGCTTATGTGTAGACGTCGACAGCAAAGAGGAAAAAAGAGCTGGGAGGTTCCGACGCCGTGGAGCGGAATCGCTTGTTGCGTGATGAAAAAAATGACCACCAAATCTTAAAGGGAAAGTAATAGACGGAGAGAGGTGCATGGCTACTTAAAACTTCCAAAGAATACCACAAGATGCCGATGTCTTCGCTTTCTAAGTCTTTTTGCGCTCGGGGTTCCTGCCACTGCTCCCGGCGGGGGTCGGGAGGTGGAGGAGAATGGGGAGATGGATGGATGGAAGGTTTCTCTCCCCCTCTCTCTATTCAGTCGACGGAGGTGGCTGGGTCGAAGGGAGGACGAGTTTGGCGAGGTTGGAGAAAGGAAAATGCGTGTGCCATGGGGGGTTTGTGGAATCGAAGGAGAAGGGGTGCCGACGACGAAAGTAAGGAGTTTTGAGTGATTTCGTGGGACTGGAATTGAAAAGATGAACTGCGGAGAAAATTTCATGGGGAAGACCGAGGGCGTGCTGTGATGTTGTTGCGGTTTGCGTATGCGTGGTTGCTATAGGAAATGAAGAAATGTGCGCTTTCAGGGAAAGTTCCTGGGTGCTTGAAAATATCTTCGCGCACGATCCTTTTTGCATTTCCCTTCTTTCCCCACGCTCCATAGATAATTGTTGCGAAATGTGCTGGAAATTCATTTAAGACTTAACTTTTTGTCTTCTCATCTCTATTTCTGCGTTTTCATGCTAGACATAAAGTTCTGTATTTCCGTTTCTTGTCGTGGTTGTAAATCCATTTGTCGAAGCTTATGACTGCACTTGAAAAGCGTGTTATTTCCTTCTGCGTTGTACTGAAAATTACTTCATAATAAATATTTGTTGGGTATAAATGGGTGACTAGAATTTTTTTCCGGCATTAAAAGCCGGAAAGAAATTCTAGTCCGGCATTAAAAGCCAGAAAGAAATTCTAATTCTGCCGGCTTTCCGCTTTAGTGAAGTTTTGGAAACTATCATGGTAACTCCATGAGAGCTAGCTAAAGAAATGATTTGAGGAAGTGTGTATTTAGGAAACATTTACCGCTTATTCTTTACTCTATGGCGCAATACATTGATGAGGTACTCCGCGCGCTACTTGGTGATTCAATTGCGTTGTCAGTGATCGCATTGTTCTTTTTTAGATGAAAGGGATTGCCAAGAAACCCCAAAGTAAGTTCTTATATTCAAAAGCTCGTTTCTTTAGCCATTCCAAAATTTCCACCCCCTCTTTCATTTATCCGCAAAAGTGAGGAGTGGGGGGATCTGATGAGACGAAAGTCACCGATCTTTCACTTTTATTGCGACTCTCGCCCAAGGACGTGGATCCGTAGGAGTGAGAGACCATACAATATTACGCGCATCAGAACTCCATTTCGCCCCAAGGGGAAAAGGGATGGAGCTCTAGAGGCGTGGGTGAGTGCAGTGGGGAGGGGCGGGGAAAGAATAAGGACAGTGCCGCTGACTCGGCTCTCCTCTCTTATATCTGCGATCTGTTCACGACGTAGCATTGCAACCCCATGTTTGCTGGCCTCCTCCCCTCCCCCGCCTACTTGTCTCCCTCACTCCCCCTACCTTTTATTGCGCTGTCTCGCTCTCATTTTCTTTTAAGTCTTCTTTTCTCTTCTTCGGTTTCTCCCCTTCCTGCTTCCATTACTTTTCACACTTTCCTTGAGCAGTGTGACAACTCCAACACCTATTATTACCTTTCTTGAGGGGAGTAATATGATGAAATATTCTCTTTACTAGTACTCTTAGAGTCGGTTTTTTTTGGTATCGTTCTTGTATCTTCATCGGTAAGCCTTTATTCCTTGCGTAATTCAAAGCATTTGTATTAAACGGTATATGTGTTTGTTTCTAAATGTAAAAAATTTGTATTTATATTCAGTACAACTGAAATTTATAGTATTGAAAGGGATTGTTGAAGTATTGCTAGATGCTTGGAACTTGCTTGTAAAATTTGGGGTTTAACTTTGTGTGGAGATTGCAATGATACAGATGAAGTGAACGAGAGAAGTTTTGTAAAGGAGTAAATATTTTTATTTAAACATATCTTATAACACCTGAAAGAGTAGTGCAAGGAAAAGGTAGTTTATTAGAATTCGATTGTGATTCGCATTGGATCTTCTTAATGATTTATCCTTTTATTTAGCTTTTAGTCGTTTTTCATGATGTCTAAAAATAAGATAAACACTATGGTGTTTGTATTTAATATATACCTCTTAGATTTCTAGCAAAATAGGTAATGATTTAAATGAAATGCATTATCTTGGCCACAGTTTCTCATGAAAGCATGTTAACACTAGGTGAAATCCTTACTATTTTTTCAGTGGTCTGGAATTAATGCATAAGAGAAACGTCATTTGGAAATATACTACGTAGTTACGTGTTTATATGAAAGTGTAGTAGCTATGAAATATTGCGTTCAGATATTACCTTCATGCTTAGGCATACTAATTATCACCCCAACCTTTTTTTAGATATTCTTGCAAAGTCAACGTAATACTGATTGTGAGTAATTTCCACGAGCAAAAAAGTGGGATTACGTATCTACATGTAAACACTTGATAACGTTAAAAATGCTCAGTTGAATTTGTTTTTCTAGGCCTTACATTTAAACAGAGACTTCAAAGTCTAAAATGATCTACATGGAAATATCATTTCTATAACTTTTGTACCCATTTCTCTGCCTGGTTTACTCCTAGTTCCTCTCTTAGCTTTTTCCCGTGATGAGTGTTATGGACAAGGCAGGAAAATATATAGTATGGAGTGTAGTCCGTTCCTTTATATTATCCTTTCTCACGTTCCTGTTCCTTACATGCTGTGATTCTGAAATCACATTGTAGCTCCGCAACTCTCCATAAATTCCTTCCTTCGATTGTTGCTCCCCGCGCTACCTCCCCACGTTTTAGAAATCAAATGTCTAGCTCCCTCAACCTACCTCTGGTAAAAATGATTTGTCTCCTCCCACCAAACTGCATTTTCGATCCCTGAGAGGCCGCTCCCCCTAACTGCCTGCTGCTCCCCTCATGGCGGTACGTGGAATCTTCTCTCAGGAATACACACATTTTCAATTTATGTCCATTTATTCTCGCAAATGCTTATTTTTTTCTGAGCACACTGTAGAGGCTTTTCTGAATGGTGTCTCCTTTTTCTCCTTTTCCCATTTCTTCTTTTTTTTTAAATCTTTGTAACGCAGCTTCTTTGGATTCAAAATCTTTGTGATTCATGTAACTGCGATACATTTTACAGTTTGTCGATGACGTCTACCGTTCACTTTTTCTGGCATTGGAATTACATAGGCTATGTTGATTGGTGGTATTGTTATGAGGAAAAGTATCAAACGTCGTACGTGTTAGGGAATAAGGATTTAAAGCGCGCATATTGTGCCTGTGAAAAGATGACATCCATTTCTGTCAAACCATTGCCTCGTTTCAATGTCTTCATCGCTGACGTTTATCTCCAAATGCATCCAATTTAACTCAATGGAATACATTCCTATTTTTGAATTATGGATGTATGTTTATAGCAATTGGAATTAGTAGGTAGCATACTCTTTAACGAAGTTATGCGATATATTCAATGACACAATTAAATTGATAGAAATAAATAACTTTCGGCATTGTGATAAACTGTAATGTGGAAGTTTAGATAGAAGATATAAATACAATCCTATGCTACTTTCAGTATCTAAAATATGAATGAAAGCACTTTGGCATAGGAGTGATTATGCAAAAATCATTCAATATTTGCCAATGCATTTTTATTGTTTATTTTAGGCCTTATTTTAAGGGTTTACATTTAATTTAAGAGGGTGTTCATACATCCTCAAGTGGTGTATAGGAATCTGTAGATAATTTTTTTTAGCAGCCGCTAATACTTGAGATACCCTTAGAAACACAGATAGTCATAGGTAATGCAAACAGCAGCATTTATATTCTTGGTCAGCATAAACACTTCACTGAGATTAATTGCAAAGAGTAGAGATAGAGAGTTTGAGAGTCATAAATTCTTTCCTTAAAAAACCGGAATATTTCAAATATATATTGAGCGCGACGCCAGCGGTAATTATTTATTATAATTAATAAATATTACTTGCAATAAAAAGATGATTTTTTAATTTAATAATGTAGATGAATTAATAGTTTTTATTTTTTAATTCTGCTTTTGTAAATTTTGATTTTTTATATCATAAATAGTTAATTTTTATGACTTTTAACGGTTTTTATGCAGTAAAGTACCACGTTTCTCAATTCCTTATTCATGCACTTTGTAATACAATACATTTAAAGATTTTATCAATGAAATGATATCTTAGAAATTGGATATACCTACTTCAGTTATGTTTTATATATTATGATGCAAGATTTCTACCTATTATTCTTAAATATGAAGCCAAATTGTTAGTAGTCTTGCTCTACTATCGAAAAAAAATGTTCCGATATCAGTTCATATGAAACCAAAACTCGGCAATGTATCTCTCTCGTTGGTTGCTAGCACGCATCAATACAAGTATTGCGCCGTAAATATATTTATTATTTAAATTAAATAGGAACGATCAAATTAATTTTAATTGGGTCATTTGTTACTATAAAGTCTTCCGTCACGAAAATTCAGCACGCGAAGTTACGAGGATGGACTCAAAGAGCTTCAGACGGGGAAATAACGCGATACAAAAATTAAGTAGCATGAATAGAATGACGTTTTCTAATGGAGATGGACGTGATTTAGGTGGAGGGAGATGCATAGAAAGTGGTTTAAGGAAGAACACTCCCCGGTCAAAGACCTGTCACGACATGGAAGAACAAATGAGGGTGCAAGGGCGGCAGTGTTGGCAAAGAGACGAAGGCGTGGCTTATTATTAATTATTCTCGGCAGGAGGCTCGGCCATCGCCTTCCTCTCAGGCGACCTGAGGAAAAGATATCCTAGCTGCCAGATTTGTTGAGTCATCTTTTTGTTGTCTGGGGGCGTGGCTACTATTCTACCCAAGACGGTCACACGTAAGAAGTGAGATCTTTGTGATCAAGACTTTTGAAGCTCGCAATAGTTCTCTATATCTAAGAGGTTTACTTGTGTATTCCATTTGTTTGTATTTTGATTAAACCAATAGATGTTGCAATTGCAATTCAGGAGTGAGGAAAAGTTCCTTATTGCTTTCTGGTTTACATTGTCATAGGATAATATCAAGGTTGTAATTTTTTATATTTTGAAATGGGTTTCTTAAATTTTCTTATTTCAATATAAATATTCAGCTTTTAAATGATGATTTTATTAATTATGAAATCATCGAACCCAAATATTAAATACGATCTAGGAATTCATTTTGAGTTAAGAAATTGAAAATAAATCATAGGTTTTTCCATTCATAAGATGTACATATAATACTTATGCAGCAGTGAGCAATTTATTCAACCTCGGTCTTTTGCAACTTATAAAGTGTTTCTTGTTTATTATGCTAAGTTTTACGTGACAATGACCTTAGGTGCAATTTGGAATTCTCTCACGTTATCTTTGTTTCGTTGTGGAAGTTATACTTTGAATATAAGAAACTGTACTTGGCTCTACTCTTTGGAACTCTTTCATGATTGAACTTGATAAAAGA
>LYUA01000580.1:293349-309806 GCA_002093875.1 Calopteryx splendens | reverse complement strand
GTGGAATTGCAAAGTTTTCTTTTACCAAGTTCTTTTATGAAGTTCAATTATACTTTGAAATTTTTATAATATCTTAAAGAAGACAAGTTCTTGGCTTGATTTTGAAAATGGCAGATGTGATTTCTGATGTGCCAGATGAAGATTAATAGAGCTATTACGTCTAACAATACGGACCAGAGCTGCGGCTCGCGAGCTGGTTCAGGCACACAAAGTGTTTCTTTTCTGTCAGCTGAGTGCTAAATTCAGAGAGGAACACTTCTTTCCTACCCTTAATGAGCCTAAATATTAAAACATAAATACAGCTTATATATTACGCAGGATAATTTGGTCCGCAATGAATTTAGAATTAGCGGTATGAAACAAAAACGAAGGATGAATACCGTCTAACATGTATTTTCTACTTGTAACGTCCTGTACATATTTATTTCATGCGTAGGTAGTATCTTAAATTACCCGTTGAATATACAATAAAAAAATGTACAGCACCCTATGAACTGCTCTCACATAATTAAGGTATAATTTCTAGCTGATGCAAGGATTTTTTAAATATTTTTAATAAAATATTTATTAATTTATTTTTAATAAAATTTATTAAAAACCAAAAAAAATTTCAGAGGTAAATACGTTACATTTGTAAAGGAGAGGGGTTATTTATCAACGGTTTGGCCCCTCGTGAAATATGGTTCTTGTTTGGAATGCATCGGAGGTGTTGATAAAAGAATTATTTCATATTCACGGGAGACCCTCTAGATTTTCCAGAGTATTTTATAAGGTAGTAAATGTTCTTATTTGTAAAATAGTAGCTTATTTTGGACTGGTGGAAATATTTTAGCTTTAAGAAAGGTAAGCTTTTACTTTTGATAATTAGGGAATGATTTAAATCCCACCATTCAACAGAAGATATGAACGCCGGGTCAAGTAAATCAATCGACTCACGAAGTGGTAGATTTAAGCCTTCGCTTTTCTATCACTCTATTTTTGATCTTACTTAAAATATGAAAAACACAATCATCGGTGTTATATAGATTTATTTTGTTCACATGCTATTTTCAATTGTTCAATTCTCTTCGTGTTTTAGGTAAAACATTTGTCATTGGAATATTCATTATTTCCTATGTCCTATATGCATTCCACTAAAGTGTATTTTTATACTGTAAACTTTTAATTAGAAATTTTTTTAAATTATTTATTTTAAGAATGTACAACTTTTAATGTTTAACTTTTATTTTACGTTCGCGCAGCATTTTTAGTTTTAAATGTGGAATTGTTGGTTTCAGCAAGTAAAATTATTGTATTTAGTAGAGTTTGAGAAAAATAATGTTTCTCTTTGAGACTTTGATTTTCTGAGCTACTTTATATAAATCTACCATTCAGATTAAAAAGTTGTAATTTCATGAGGAGTGTAATCATTTTTTCCTATTAGTTGGCGCTTTGCTTATTTGATTACGTGGATATATGATTACGCTGTGGACTCTAATGATGAAGAGAAGTAATTGTACTTGAGCCTAGAAAAGTTATTATTTAAAAAAACAGTTGAGTGGTATTACAGTCTTAATGATGTTGCATTTTTACTTGAGATTTTCCGAAGAGCAATTGAAAATGAACTTTGCTGGAGCAGTGTTGACTATCTTTCGAGCGCTATGATATTTATTGAATTGCTTTAAATAGAGTTAAAATAAAGAAATATATAAACATTATGTAGAAAAAGAAAACGTTCCCTCGATAATAATTCCCATAAAAATTCTTAAGCATGGTGAAAGTTGAATTGCAAGTGAGCTTCGGATGCCTTCCGTTCGGCGTGACAGATCTCAATTGTGCATAGTTCTAACTTGCGAAAATTCGCTGTGCCTTCTTTCACCTCGGGGAATTTACAAATCGAGTTTTGGGGGCATATTCATGTTGGCGTGTAGGCAAGTTCTCCGTCGTTTCAAAGCAAATTAACCAGACTCATTTCTTAAGTAGTTAGTTTTCAAACTCGTAACACGTCCCGGGGTCCCGGTTCAGTTGAATGATTTTTTCATTGTGAATTTTTTCTCACTCGTAACATGTGCTCTGTAATGCGTCTTATGTGCTTTTGTAAATTCTTTGTCTGCCGGCCAATGTTTTGATTTTTTGGGATAAAAACAAAACGCATGCTCTGAGGATACGTACCAAACGGGAAACAGGAAACAAATGAAAGGTTAAAAGAGGGAAAGAACGAAGGGAGAAGAGAAGGATAAATAAAATCAACCAGAAACGGTGCCCACGCAGAAAAGGATAGATCTGTGTTTATATATAAAGCATATTACATAAAAATTCTCCATTTCAATGGGGCCAGAGGCCTCAGGATATAGAGTTATAAATCAAAATTTGTAATTACATGACAGTTGCTCCATTGGTTTCAATATGAAGAATATTTTTTTCCGTTGTTTAACCCACGCAAGAGCAAAGGTAATAATTTTAACTACGTTTTTAGTCCTTATACTAACTTGGTATTTTCTAATACCCCTCAACCAAACTTTCGACCTTTGTCTGCATGGACAAACTGCGGACCTTCTGTACCTGTGTCCCTCCTAAGGAATTCCCCAAGCACTCACCGTCCCGGCAGTTCACTTCAGAGGAGTGAACCCTCTGTCCCACCTTCCCTCCCCCCTCTCCCTTTCGATCCACTTCTCCCCCATCGTCCTCCGAGATACCCTCCACGACCTTCTTGTCTCTCCTCCGCGACACACCCCCCTCGCTCCCTTTGCGTCTCCCCCTCCCCATCCCTTAAGATTCGCGTCATCGGCAAACAGACATTTTTCATTAAGTTCTCCTCCCCTTATTGGAAAATACTTGGAGTGGAAAAAGGGGAGCTGTAAAGAAGACGCGGCCTTGTTTATTTTTTTACCCTTCCGATTTCTCTCGGCGGCCTCCGCTCTCTTGAGGAAGGAAGAAAAGAGATAAGTCTTTTTTTATGCGTCTCCCACATCTCCCTGACGTTTAAAGCTTAGCGTTCGATGGGGAGTGGAGGAGTGGAAGAATAAGGAAATATATATATCGCTGGGTCCCTTGCATAGGGTTCCTGACGAAACCTCCCGCGACCTCACATTGCGGTCCCCCATCCTGCCATACTCACTCATCGGGAACCCATCGTCTGGATGGGGATAGGGTAAGTATGGTTCTAAAAAAACAGCCCAAGGAATTGCAGAGCCTCTCTTTCTGGCCGGAGGAAAGGGAATGGTAGTAGCGAGGTAGGACCTCAGATAAGAGCGTATATTTTTCTCATTACCTATTTATGATCATATTGGCGAGAGAATTTAAGATAGGGGTTGGTACTAAATTTGTGTTGATGAGGAATGTTCGGTGTCACAACCCGAAATTTTACTCCAGCGCATACAAATTAATGTATACAATGAGTAGCTGTGAGGTATAGAAGTTGTAACAGAAAACATAATTCTCAAATGTCTTATGGTATTAGAAATTTGTAACTTTTGTACACAGAAAATGCATTAGTTGAATATTACGTACTGCTAGGAAACATTTCCTCATGTTTCAGTTCTTGTTATTCCCAGTAAAGTTTTAGTTTGCTATCCCTCTTCTAGTGATGGCATGCATAAATATTTTATAGCCAGCTGTATAAAAGTCGTGCAGCCCACCCATTTATTTTCCTCCCCCCTCTCTCCATCTCCTTTCATACTCTTTAGAGGAAGTGGCTGTTTGTCCTTCCGTCCAACCGAAGACATTCAACAGGGAGGGGAGGAAAAAGGGATGAGAATTTTTTTCATCTCGGGCTATCCAGTCGGAAAAGAGGGCTAAAAAAGGAGAGAGACGTGTGGAGAAGAGAGGAGGAAGGGCGAGGGAGGAAGACAGAGATAAGGCAGGGGGAAAGAAAGGGGTGCACGAGACGGCTAGCAGTGGGAAAAATTGGAAAGAAAATGGAAGAAGTAGGAAGTGCGGGGCGAGTGTGATTCTTCCTTACCCCTTAAAAGGTCCCTGGGAATACCTTTGCTCCTGAGGGGGGAGAGGAGGAGGTAAAGGGGGAAGAAGATAGCGAGGGCTGACGGACGCAAAGAGAGGGACGACAATACGAAAGGAAGGAAGAATTCCTTTGAAAAAGTTGGGGGATGTTTGTCTAAAGAGTTTCTTCTCTACAAATATCACTTCTCTTTGATTAAAAAGGCTCATTTGATTGAGCACTTTCTAAAGTACTATCGGGATTTCCTTCTGTCTCTTCTCTCACTGGCATAAGATTATGGGTGCCCTCGTTTTCTTCCTTTTCTTTACAGTGGGGAGACTTTTTTCTGTCAGAAGACCTCTGTAACTAGCTGGTGCATTATTTAATTTGCATCGATTTTGGCATGTAATTACTTGACGCTAGTTATATTTTTTATGAAATATTAATTAACTGCTCGGCTATCATAATAATGATATCAAACCAACTATGTATACCTCTCCTTTCTATAAACCTATGTGTTGGCTGCGAGAAATGAATTTTTGTTCATTTCGCCCATTACCTATTTCACCCTCTATGTGTAAATTCTCCATGCTCTCAAAATGCTCTATCTATCACGTTCCCTCCGCCTTATTTGTTTCTCGAATTAGATTGTTAGTTAATTATTTGTGCTTCCTCATAGCTAAATCTGACTTAGCGCTCTTCCATTTCCTTTTCTTACCTGTATTTTTAATCATCTGTTCTTTATTGTTTCTTATCATTTCCCTGTTCCTATTGTTGTGTTTGCAGATTTCGTTATCCCTTCTTTGAGCTGCAACCAACTTTCTTCTACTGTGCCCATCTCCTTGTCCTCGCTCAGAATCCTCTCAACTGCTTTCTAACACACTCTTTTCACATTCTCTTCGTCCTATAAAATTCTTCTACGTTCCATTTTCTTTTACATTTAGTTCTATCCTCTTAAATTTTACATTGCAGTTCATTAAATTCGTCTGAGTCAGTAGCAACTCCTGGGAAACTGCGAATTTATGACGCTGTTCCTAAATATAAGTACTACCATTATGCAATCTAACTGATATCTCCCTGAATCCTCGGCGTTTTCGTAATGTGTACCTAAGTCTATTTTTTTATTAAAACCGGGTATTAGTTATAATCAAGTCGTTTCTTCTAAAAAATTATTACCTTCCCTTTTATATTTTTCCCTTGATATTTTATTTAATTATTCATATTACATTTATATTATTACAGTTATCCATAGCCCGGCAATGAACTACGGCACCCACCCCTGTGGACTGGGTACTGTAGTTGTCCGTGCTTATTTTTACATTTGTGTCCATTATATTTGCTTGGGTAGAATAATTGAGGTGGTTTCCCGTTTCCTGTCTCAAAAACGTGTTCAGCTTGGCACCATTAATTAAATGGCCACCCCAATGGGGTCAAACATCTTTGCAGACGTCTCACCGAGGAACTGACTCTGCGTTGACTAGAATTTGTCTGTGATTAGCTCAAGGAAAAACAGTGCGATTCTACATTTTAAAAAATTGATTAACGGTCATGGTTTCACCACTGTGAGGCATCATCAGGTGTCATCATCATTGACCTGATGATCCCACAAAGTGGGGAAACCAGGGTCGTGTAGTAAATGGTTTTTATGTGGAATGGCGGTATTCTTTTTTTTCTCATCACCATACAGAAATTTCTCTAAGTCAAACAGAAAACAGTTTCCTACCTTTCGTCTGGCTCCTTTGTCCTATCTGGAGTGGTTGATCCTACCAGGAGCAATAATCGTTGCTACCACTGGCATTGCTCTGGGCATCAAAGATCACGCAAGCCCTCCTGTAATGTCGCGGTTATCCATGCATATTAGACAGTAATTTTTTTAGCGAATAATATCATGAAAATAAATTAAAGCTACATAGATCTATTAATTAGCTTGATTCATTTCGAGGTAGGTTGTCTTGATAAAATTGGATTGAAGATTCATTTCAATGTAAATGAATTTTCGATCTCATTGGATATAGTTAGGTAAGAGGCTTGAATGTGTTCATATAATATTAATAAACATTCTCCAGAAATTACTATAGATTTTTGTTTCCATTTTGAATTTACTTTCGGGTCCAATTTTTGGTTAGATACTTCCTGATAGCATCCATGATATCGACATGCAAAGTAAATATTCAGTTTTGCATGTCTATGTTAGTGTATATAATTTGACTTTTGGAGGAATTTGAGGTGATTTATAAGGTCCAAATTTTTGCATTATAGCCTTTAAGAGAGCGATTTATTTTCCAACTAGTAGGTACATACTTTTGGACCGCAGTGAGGTAAAAATGGGTTTTAAAGGCTGTGTAAGCTAAGTAAAACTTTTAGCAATCTCCTTGTCTCTACTTATTCAATTAAGTGTGAATTTTATGATAAAATAGAAAAAAACACATTTTCCGAAAAATTACATACTTATTTAAAGTATATCTGTAGGTTAAGTTTGTATATATATCTTCTGTCATTAAGATCGTACATCCTTTTTTCGAACCTCCGTTTTTTCCCCGTCACCTTTTTCCCTGTTAATCTAAACTCTTCCTCATTATGGTTGGGATGTGAGGAAAATATTGGAGGAAGAAATAGACATATTCTCTTTCAGTCTCTCTCCGCAGTTTTTGCCGCACTGCTTGATTGGCGTCTCGGAAAATCGCCGCCTGAATCAAGGAAAGAGTGTGGGAATAGGATTTGAAGCGGGCAAAGGTTGCCGGTTGGCGGGGGACGCTGGGAATTGTAGTGAGCGTAGGGTAGAAGGGGGAGGGAGTACGAGGGAGAGCGAGAAATAAGTGAGGTAGGTAACAAAGCGGAAATACATTTCACTCTTATTCCTCCCTCCGTTAGAACGCGCACAGAGCAGTCCCGGAAACGAGATTGACGGAACCAGGATTTTATTTCGCCTGCCCATTTTTACACGCTTGCCCCAACGAACAATCCTCTTCCACGCTGTTCCTTCCCCCCACTCACGTCTGTGTGCTCCCCACGCCTCCCCTTCCTCCTATCCTCTTATTCCCTATCCCTCATATCTCCGCCTCATCTCCTTTATTTTTTCCACCGCATCTTCGTCCCACTAAACCATAACTTCTTTTCCTCCCCCCCCGTTCCCATTCTTCCTTCCTTTTGTGATTCCACGATCTATCGTTCTCTTCCCTATGACTGCGTGTTTCTCGCCCTCTCCCGCTTTCTCTGCTTCTACTTCCTTTTCGTTTTATTTTCTCCAATTTCCTCGAACGCAAATCACACTTTTGCACTTACCCTGCTACATCCATGGCCTCTTTATTCAATATCTTATATTATATGCTTGAGGTACTTCACATTGTCTAGCATTCATTTTTTAGTTATTCTCTGGGTCGGATCTTCATCGGATTAATTTGAAAAATCATTCATTTTTATAGCATTTTGTGTGCTGTGTGAGCTCATTTAAGCTTGGGATTACACTTATTTGTATTGGCAGTCTTGTATCGTCAAAACATGCTGAGAATACTTTTTCGGGGTAAGTCTTATGGAAAGGAGGAAAGTGTAGAGCGAATTATGGGAAATATAGGGCCTTTTGTGTGTGTGTGTGTGGGAAATGTTTGGGTGGGACGTATAATCTGCGACTCCTAATTTAATCCGACCTTTCTATTTCTCTTCCTCCTTCCCAGACTTCTTTTCCTTCCCAACTCCCTCATGCTCGGCAATAACCACAGGTCGCACCCTGTGCGAGCGACTTTGGGGATTGACCTGGCGGCGGCGCGGGAGACAAAAAGGGGCGGGGGGCGAGGTCTTCCTGGCTATCTTCTTGGAGTGGGAGGGGCAGGACTCAGGGCGTCGTTTTTCCCGCCTTTCATTCTTCTTGCCTTGTTGCCATGCAATGGTGTGAAGGAGGAGGAAGGGGGGAGGGGGGTTGTTTTTACGAAATGGAAAAGATGATGATGAAGAAGGCATTGCGTGAGAAGGACTCCGGCGAAGGAATTGAAATTTTCCGTTTCCTTTTTTAAAGAGACTATCCCGTATCAGGAAGTAATCATTTCGTTTCGCGCGGTAAATGAGAAATGTGTATCCAATTTTGTTTCGTTCCAATAGGAGCTAATTTTCCTTCATGGTAACTTGTCACTCAAGTTCGTCAGATTCGTAAGTGCCGCAGACAAATTACTCGCGTAGGATCATGGCTCCGATATTTGGAAATCAAAGAAATAACAAAGCCATTTCATTCAGTGAAGTCTTATCCCTTTTAGTGTTGGGGAAATTTATTTAAAAATTGGAGATTTACTATTTTCCTAATTTTCTTTCATGGCGTTGAAATAAAATAAATAAATACATTCAGAAAAATGTTTCGAGGTTAAAGCCTTTTAACAAACCAATGGATTTGTATAACCAACAGGAAGGACTAAAGATGACATGCATTTAAACGTTAGTAAACTTTTCCTTCTGAATACAATTTATTCGGTCTATATTTTTGAACGACGGATTAATCAATATGCATTGAATAGTTGGAGATTGCAAATTACATATTATCTATTTTTGCAGGTTAATTAAATCTACTATCCTGCAAAATGCTACTAGAAGGTATGATGGCTTGAAAGTTGCATGCTTGCAAGCAGGTTAGTTGCAGTTGTGTTAACTGTGCCTGTTCATTTGTGGTAAGGGTTCACTAAAATAAGCATAACTGGCATTAACGCTATAGATAGGCTATACCATTTTATTCTTAGGCACTCCTTTATGTAATGTTGATATCGACTGTAATGTTTATCTAAAAAGAAAGGTATAGCAGCGTAGATGCGTTGATAGAAAACTGTAAGAGTCATTTCCGTGCTATAAAATTTACTTAATTTAGTTTTTCTATGTTAGACGTAGTATTTTAGTCATAAATTTGAATTAATAGAATGGATAATGACGAAATGTTGCTAAAAATGAGAAGATAAGTTTCGACTCAAAGAAATATTCAGTGGTAATAATTATTTTTGTGATAATATCCTTCGTAGAAATGTAACTATGAATGGTTGAATAATAAGACTTCACTTCATTGTCCCTATGGTTTTAAATGCGACATGACTATATGACATCTATTTTCTGTTCGACATCAACTAATAAAAGTATGAAAGTGACTAATATAGGGCACTGGTGGGAGTGGTTAATTTGCGAGATAAAGATGATGAGATCGGGGGACATTGAAGGGTTACTATTTTTCTACACTATGTTAATGGACTAGAAAAATTTAAAGAGGAATCCATTATAAAAATAAAGAAACCTAGCTATCTCAGCACTGCTTTTACTCTACTGCCATGATAAGAGAGCGAGATTCGATGACTGCCTATGATATTAACCTGAACGATTTAATAAAAGTCAATACACTACCTGCGAGAATTAAAATAGAATTTGTTAATGTAAATTGATGAAAAGTATAAAATGATTCCCTTTTATTCAGAATAATGCCCTGCTTTTCTATATTTACAACTATGGACATATTTTTCGGAATAAAATTATGGTAAAAATGTTATTATTCCTTCTTAATTTTTTCAATAATCCAAATTACATCTGCAACTTTGGTATTTAATTATTATGCCCAATTCTTTAAACTGATTACAATAAAATTTGTGTTAATTAATAATATTTAAAATACCAGTCGTTGCATTAACTATCAATAGCCACTACCACTGATTGGTTTGATGAAGTCTAATCTCAATTCTATTTCAGAGTAACGTCATATCCTCATATTTATTCACTTTCTAGTCCAGCAGTATTTATTTCACGTGCCTCATTCTGTATATTTCTTTGCGGTTATTTCCGTTTAAATTTCCAAAGTTTTTAAGTAAGATATGCTCCCAAGAATTTGTTAGGTACTTTTCGTAATTTTTATAAGATTTCATGCTTCTCACATTCGTCGTAGAACTTTTTTATTGCCTGTTGATTCCTATTAGCTATTGATATTAACTAATATACGTAGGTATAATCAGCATTTACATGCATTAATTTTCTTCGTGTATTTTCTTAGCTACTCATTCCACCGTGGATATATTATTTTCTTCAGAAAATTATATTTTATTTATGTATCTTAATGATGATTTTAATTTTCCAACGTTTATATATGATATTATTAGTAAATTAGTCTCTCTACAGATTTCCTTTGTGGCCGGTTTCATTCCGCTTCATTTTTTTGGATTTTCCTTTTGCTGGTAATCCTACTTGCTTATAAACAAAATCATTCATATTAATTTCTATATCATGTTAATTTTTTACTCTTTCAACAGGTCGATCTTGCATTTTTATTTTATTCTGTTCTTATTCAGCTTTATGTCATCTTATTTTCACGATTGTTAATGTTTTCATTCCACGTTTTCATTTTCTTGAAATTAAAAATATGGTTCTCCTCAATTTATTTCTTTCTATTCAACTAATTTTTAATCCCTGTTCCGCATTTCTGCGGAATTTTTCTGAATTTCAATAGTTACATTCTCTTCGTGGGCGTTAAAAGTAAAAAGAGAAACACTTCGCTTGATTCAACCTTCACCTTTGCTGCAGAGTCTAAATTGAAATAAAACCTAATTAGCGTTAAAAAAAATTGCGAATCACACTTATATTATATGAAGACGCTGTTGATGTTCTTCAGAACAGGAAACGTTGTTCCAGTCGACATATAAAAGATTTTTATCCAAATTCACAAATACGATGGATTTATATTCTGCATTGTAAGTAAATGGCCAAAGGACCAAAACAATTGCTCATAAATCTGATTGATTTCTTAGTAATCCTGAAACTTGCTGTATAATCTCTGAATTATTCATTAGTCAATTCTTCTCAAGATCATGGAATCATGTGCCTTTGGCTCTATGGTCCGAACACTCTATATTCATCAGGCCTCCTATTTTTTTGGGGATGGAAAATATTAGGTCAGTAATTTTGGAAATGAATTTGTATGATTCTATTTACGTATGCTTCAAAAAATAAATTTAAGCACCTTCACGTTCTTTAAAACTTTTGTCGTGAGGTTCAAAGATTTGTATAGAATTCTTGAGATTTGCTTTTATGAGGATACTTATAAGCGACTTGGAATTAGTTTATTCACAAACGCCTTTTTATTCCTCTATTATAATAATTAACTTTCATTATGATGCCGTTTTAATTTTATTTAACGGTTATTATCTCTATTTCTGTCCTCATTCAGAGTTTCACCATACCCATCCCTGATTCCATTGCATCAGCTGCATTAGCTAAACGAAATTTTGTGGCCAAACGTTAATATAAAACTCTTTGTCACTCAAAAACAATATAAAACCCTGAAGATAAGCTGACAGTCGCTGCAAGTCTGAATAAATATCCCTGAAATATTTTTAAAGAAAATGGAGAGCACGGTCTAAGATTTTTAAATCAATTAGCAAGGAATTAAAGAAATAGGTCAGCATTATTCATGATTTATGACAAGTACATCATGATACTCACTTAAGTTGAAACAGGGAATGGTATTTTAAAAGGTAGAAGTTCGCTTTTTCTGCCAGTTGCTTGAGTGACTCTCAGTTCCCCAAGTATTTTAGTCGTGGTGTTCTCTAACATTTTCTACTCATATTACTCCAAACTTCCGATCCAACATTTTTTACCACCTCCTTGCCTGTTTCAGTGGCATTTCGCTTAGTTGTTACATTTGGGTCAAGTGTTATAGAATAAAAGCAACCTTAGGCTTGAGAGGTGAGTTTTGGAAATTAGTTATTATTGCACACGTGTTAGTTCTATCATCACTTGCACCATTTGAACGTGGATGGCAACGCTGTAGCCATTGAACGATATTTTACCATTTAATTGTTAATATTTGTTCAAATAATATCATATTTTGAACAACATGCAAAATAATTGTACAAATAATATTTATATGGGTATTCATTCATAAATAAGGAACTTATAATCTGTTCTGCGTCACACTTAGTACAAGCGTAGTGGCCAAAAAAAACCCTTAATAAGGAATACTAAGTTGGTTAGATAATTTGTCTCTATCTCTCATACCAAAAAAAAACAAATAAGGACTGTGAGAAAATTTACTAGGTAATTTTCTACTCATACTTCGCAAAGTCAGTAATAAACCCTACCACAGTAAACAACTTGAAGATTGGTTTGATACGTGAGGTTAGAGTTCAACTCGTAATAAACCTCACGGTGTGAGAAAATCACGCTTACGAGTATAATATGGGTGGCCTGTTATTTTACCTTTGTCAAATTCGGTTTCCTAAGAAATTGCGGTACCTACTCCAAAAGTGAGAGCTCACAGCCTCACAGCTTGGGTGAAGCTGTGAGCACCCAAAGTCACCAGGATTTGAACTTGGACCCTTCGGGTAGTGCCTAGCCTATTGTTTTACCCACAAGGCTACCACTTTATAGATTTTTTTCTCGATAAAAATATAAACTTACAGTGCCCTGCACCAAGTGCTTGTGGACTTGATCATTGTCACTTTCACTCAATATAAGTATCCGGTTCAAAGCGTTTAGCGGCCGCGATTCTCCTTTCTGTGGAGGCCCTATCACACGTGACCATTAGGAAAATCTCCGACGTGAGGGTACCTATGGTTTGAATAAAATAAACCTCTGCCTTCAGAAGTGTGAAAACGTAACGAAGATGGGATAAAAGGTGGTGAGTGAAGAGACATTTTTTTTGTGCGGTGAAATGCGAGGGATAATCCCCTCTCACGGCATGCGCCGTGGGTAGGTTAAAAACGAAGGACGATACGCAGTAAGCAGCGGAGTTGGGCAGAAGAGTCCGAACTAGAGGCTGAAGAGGTTTTGGAAAACTCGGAGAAGGGAGAGAGGTTAAGTGATGGGTGGGATGTCTGTGATGAAGGAAGCGATTTGCTGAGGGTGCGTTCTTCCATCTTTAGGGGGTTATATGACGACGATGTTGCCTCATGTGAGAATGGGGAAGGGTTGAGGCGCGAGTAGTTTTAGAGCTTAGGAACAGGTTGGTTGAGGAGAAGTGACGTGGGCGTTTAAGGGTAAGTGGAGTATGGTACCAGTTCTCTCAGTCCTCACGTCTCTTTATTGGATTTTATGCTTATGGCATAGGGTTAGTATAGTTATGAAGTTATTTCGATCAGGGTTGGGTAATATAAGTTGTGTTACGAACAATTGATTACAGTGACTTTAGATACAAAGTCACAGACCATAAACTAATTATTAATGTGATTCAGGCTTTATGTATAATTAAATACTTTTAATGAATCTCAGATCAGATCTGAAACTAGTACAGTGGCTATCCAATTTATTATTTCAATTGAAAACGAACATGGCTGTATCTTACGCCAATGAGTCTTATCTAGGCCAAAACCCATTCCTGGATGGATAGTAAAAAAATTAGTAATCTTCTTTAAGTTATATCCTTCTTTCCAACAGTAAGTTGACAAAAGTCAAATTATGTTGGCATTATTTTCCGTTAAGTTCAGGTATGTAATAACTCTAAGATTAACTGCCATCCATATGCCTTTTGTCTGCACCCATTCAGAACCCTCTCCTCAAGAGGGCTATAACATATCTTTAATGACTTATTTCGTTTTTTTTCCTTCAACGTATCTGCGGACATCATCATCTGCCTAAACTCCCCCCCCTATCTGTAGCATTTTTAACCCTTTCCATATTGCGGGAGTTTTAATTTCTCCAATGGTATTATCCGTAAGTACTCAATTCCTGCTGCTTTCATTTAGCCTTGGTTGATATCATTTAATTACAGTTTTTTCTTCTTCCCAAGACCATGCA
This sequence comes from Calopteryx splendens, assembly GCA_002093875.1. Lineage (NCBI taxonomy): Eukaryota > Metazoa > Arthropoda > Insecta > Odonata > Calopterygidae > Calopteryx > Calopteryx splendens. The sequence goes on along the minus strand of LYUA01000580.1, from coordinate 296,152 downwards.
AGAGGGTACGAAATTTAATTTAATGATGGTCTTGATTTAATGACCGTATTTCTTTAAATTTTGCTTATTTTTTATAATTACTAAGCTTTAGCAATATTTTTCAGTCTGATCTCTCTAAAGGGGTAATTGAAGTCGTTATTATAGCGGTCCATGCATGGCGTGGCTCCTTTTTTTCGTCCGCATCGGTCACTGTGGTTGGATATTTGTCGAGCTATTTTAATGCGCTCGCTGACAACAAAACTGTTTTTAATTAAAAGGTTTGTTGCAGACGAGTTAGACCTTCCCGTAAATAGCAAATTTGAGGCCACTGCTAAATGAAATCGCACTAAGATCATCTTTTGATAAAGCTGAAAACACATTTCTCTGACGTCGGTATACTGGTTTATAAAATTAATTGAGTGAACGTAGCGGGGAAATTACGTGTTCATCCAAATTTATAAGGCGTCCAAATGAGCAGTTGAAAAAGGATATTTTCTGTAAATAATTTCTTATAAGAGATAACACTGTTGGATAGTTTTCACTCTGTTTAAATGAATAAAACATTAAAAATGCCTACTTCATAAAACAAGTAATATTCCAATTAATTAGGTGAATTCAGTATATTTTCTGTATGAAACCCAAAACAACAACATTTATGAAATAATATATGCTTCCTGATGAAAAGTAACGATGTCATTTTTAACCAATTATTGTTGGAGGATAAATTTATCTTTTTGTCATTTTAGACCTTAGTGTAAGCGTACATCTATACTTGCCATTCCATATAAGTTTGGTATGTCATGGAATGAGCGGAATAAATTGATTTTCTTTTTAAGATACCAATTGCAAAGTTAAATTTCTTGTATCTTCTATTGAGCTTATGATGTAACTTCATCTAATAGTAATAATAAAACTTAATACGATTGAACATGTGAAAAGTCAATAACTAAGAAAAAGTTTCACATGAATGTACAATCTTATAATAGATAAAGGAAGCATGAAAATCCTAAAAGGAGAAGAGAAACCTGATCTAAATCGTTGAATTTCGTTGATTGCTAGAATTCGACCAAACGTATCATCTTGATTTTGTGCTAGCTTGCAAAACTTCTAAACTAAAAAATGAGCCGAATTAATAGTAGCTCTCGGCTCGCAACCTGAGAAGGAGCTTAATTAGCCAGGATGACGTCAATTTCCGAGCAGATCCGATGCGTGGCTGCGGCGGCCTCTTGAGCCTGTGTCCTGCCTTTCCCTCTCCTTCCTTCCCCCACCCATACGCCTTTCGAACCCTCGAGCCAACCCTCCTACCACGTCCACCACTACTCGTCTCTAACCTGCCCAGCGGCCTTAGCGGCGCGTGAAATGAGTCTAATCTAGCAGCGTCACTGGCAGACCGTTACGGGCTGCAAGGGTTGATGTTGGCGGATAGGGTTGAGGGGGGATGGAGCGGCAGCACAGGGATGGGAGGTGGGGGTGTGTGTGGGTTGTTGCTTGCGCGGGAAAGGTTAGGAGGGTCCAGGTGGGTGGAGAGTATTTGTACGAGGGAATCAGGGATGGGGAAGGACGTGGGCCGGAAAGCACATTTACAAGAAGCGTATCACAACAGTCGACGGGTTCATACAGATGTTTTCGTTCCCCCCGAATAGCTGGGCAATTAGCAAAAGTACGATTGATGCTTTGGTTACGGACATGCTGTATAATTATTTATCAAAAGTTTTAAAATCACTCAATTGGTTGGAGTAGTGTAATGCGCATATTTTATTTTACTGTTTAGCTTATGATCGTCGATGCAATGGTTGGCAGTTCGCTGAGATTGATTGATTAAAATCTTGGGAAAACCTGGATCTTGTCAGTGCTTTACACGTATCCCTGAAACCCCGCTTCTTACCAGGTTTACCATCAGCATTATAAAATATGTTTAAATTGAATTAAAACTAGTAAATTGAAACATTAATCCACCAAAAGAGAATTTCTGAGTATTTTAGTGGTTGACCTAGGTGTTTCAAGTTTTTCTCAGCTATTTCGTATATCGTTCATTCGGACGTTCATTGGATTATCATCATATAGTATCCATCAGTTTGAAGAAGGAATGTTACCATAATTTTGAATAATCTTAGTGTGTTTGTTCTCAGTGCTAATCGCAATCCACCCTTCTGCTTAGAAAAGTTCTAATTTTTTATTTGAAATATTTTCAGTAAGGAAATATATCAAATACATATTAGTTATATCAGTCAAAAATCAGTTAAAATTTATCATTTGAATAAGAAGTTACATTGATATTTTCTAATTCCTTATTTGTGTTTAAAGTGCCACTCTTGGAATTTACATTTGTTAGAAATCTAGAATATGTTGTCCACATGTTAACATTTCAATCAGTAACACCACTTATAAAGGCATCCCTCCTGAAAAATATGATTAATGTACTACGATCTAGAAGCCATATTTAGGTTTCCTTGGTACTCAGTAAGGAAATCGGCAGTATTTTTTTTGTGCTTAATATGAGAAAGAAATAACTTAAAATGTTTACCTTAAGTTGAGATATGCAGATTGACTTGTATCAATTCAGTTATCTACCAGAGAAATACTTGCTGTATGAGTGTAAATTATTCATTTGCCTATGACCGAATCAGCTGTGTACAATAATCTTTGAAAGTGGCCGCTAAAATGCAAAACTTCTGAATGTTGGTCATGTTATAAAAGAAAATGCATTTCTAAGGATCTTGGAAAGAGTTTCGGTCCCATACATGAGCAAAATACTTTATTGAATAATCACATTTTACTTTTTATGAAAATTCTTTCGTATACTCTTTGGGATGTATATATATAT
>LYUA01000580.1:88750-106451 GCA_002093875.1 Calopteryx splendens | reverse complement strand
TTCTCCTACCCCCCACCCACCCCCTCCCCCTGCTTTGCCTCGCCCCCGCAGAACACACACAGAAGGATGGCTCGTGCGTACTTGAAGCATAATGCATCTGGAAGGAGAGGGCGGGAAGGAAAGAGTGGAGGACGGAGACGAAGAATGGGCGATGGTTGGCTTGGATTGGCGTGGGGGTTAGGATGGGGCGCAGTAGCAGGGTGGGGTCGGAGGGGTGGGGAGGTTGTGTATGGGCCAATGGAGAGTGGAAGGAGAGCCGAGGGGTTTGGGAGGAAGGAGCAACGGCGAAGAAACCGTCGTAAATTCTCTCTTCGTAGTATGCGAGGACATCCAAAACTGCTTCTGCGCTTATCGCGGCATTCGAGGGGAGAGAGATAGTGAGAAAGACAGAGGAGAAGGGAGGGAAGGGAGAAGGAAGAGGAAGCATGAGCTCTATACCCCAATTTGCATGGGCTCTTTAATGTTCTCAGTACGTTCAGATTCTCTCATATACATGTAGAGGTATGTATTCATATAAAAATACACTCTATGTTCCATACCTTTGAGCTTGCTAAGGAATTTCCTTCATTATGAATGTTTTGAACTTCGACTAGGCTCCTACGAAGATTTGTTTTCGCTTCACCTTCGCTGTCACATGCAACACGGATCTCATGATCTTTCGCGTCTAATTTTTTTTAAATGTCTTGTTTTCTCGTCTCATTCATTAATCGATTCTGCATGTACAATCTCAATCAATACTCATTTCAAGGTTGACCATGTTGTGCCTAGTCAGTTATTAGTGAAATAAATGTATTATCGGAGTCACATTATTGTGTCAGTAGAAGACTATTCTTGGGCCATTTAATTAAGCAAATTTAAAGCATAGTATTTGAAAAATTTAAATGTTACAATGAATAGATTTAATGTATTCCATCGTTATTTAATATCTAGATCATTTCCTCCACATATCCTAATAGGTATTGCGCTTCAAATTATTGGTCTTCTCCGTTTCTCCCACCTTTTTGTGATGTCAAACTATATCAAAAAGTTGAATCTACATGGTTACGTCTCCTATGGCCCCTTTAATTTTTATATTGTTTCCCTTTAAAATTTTACCTATCACTACCTCCATCGCTCTAAGATACGAAATATCCCATTTTAATGGTATTGGTTGTGAGTTTATAGCACAAAAATAGGAGCCATATACGTGGCGTTCCATTTCCCACGGCGTCATGTTATGTCACTCCCTACTGAAATCTTCACTTCCAGTTCAGCGTCATACTAACAGGTCCTTAGCAGGAAGTCTTCTACAAGAAGAGATGGTATAAATATTATCTTAGCAATGAAAAGAAATTGCTATAAAATATCCAAATGTAGAATTCTTGGGATCAGCAGAAAAGGATGATTAATTGAAGTCAACTCGCACTTAACTATATTGTTCTCAAGCTGCTGTCCCAACTACCAACCATTTATCCACAGTAAAACATGGATACGTGTATGAATTACTGTTGTAATAAAATTATAATACCAGTCAATTTTCACACTTCATTTAAACTTAACTTAATTTACCTTTAATCGGATCATGGTTTCATCACGAATTCCATCAAGGTAATGAATACGGACCTCCATACGAATGTAACACCTTGGATATTTTTGAGATCTAGGAGTGCAATAACCTCGGGCTTTTCCAATGCAATTTTACATGACATTGTAATTCATCATGTTTTAGGAACCATTTTGCCTACTCTGCATCTTAAAGTATCATTTAGATGCATTATCAATATTTTGAGAGGTTATAATTAGGGTAGGAAATTTCATTGGAATTGATTAATTAGATTTGTCCCCGCAAACGTTTGCATTACCTATGGAACTTGTAGCATTTTTTGTAGGCACTCACACATCTTCCGATTATTTTTCTTGAAAATGCGTCTGACGGAGTATTGCGTGTCTGGACTGCACGAGAAACGTTCCCCAGTTCGTTCGGTCGTTGCTACCATGCTTTGGATTGATGGAAAGGGGGCCGCAACGCCAACCGCCGGAGATGGAAATTAATAATAAACACCTTCCCGACGCTGTTGCCCGCTTTCAGCCCCTCTGCCAATCTCTCTCTCTCCTCCCCTATCCCTTTGCTTCTGGAATCCCGTGCCTCCTATCTATGCGTCCTTTTCCTTCCATTCCTCTCCCACGACCAGTCTAACCTCTTCTTGCCCTCACTCCCTCTTGATCACTTTGCCCACCTCTGCCGCCTCACACATTTTCATCCGCCTCCTCTCGCCCTCCTAGTCCTGTGTCTAAACGTTTTGATTCCGCATCCTTCTCGATTTTTTCGCCACCCATTCCTGAAAGCCGTTCTCTCCATTCCCTCCTCATACGGCCCATTCTCAACCAAACCGCTCCCCACATACCGTTGCCAATCGATATATTTGGAAACCTTCAGGCAAGCAAGCAGTCTGCAGAAAGCCACTCGCTCCCACGATGTTTCAGAGAAGCAGAAAAATTACTTCAAGGATTAAGCATTATATTTTAATTAAATATGCTATTTTTGAGAGCCATCTATCCAGTTAAAAGTACAGGAAAGCTTTTACCTTCCTTTAAATGTATAATTCAAGGACATACTGGTAATAAAAGTGATATACACTGTTTAACATCTTGGACCTAAATTAAATTGGCTCTACTGTCTGTGGTGATTAATTTTTAGTGCATACCGCGATTAACCGTTTTAGTCAAATTTACATTAGCCAAGTTGAATTAATAGTTTAGAAATCGATAAATCGTTCACAGGAATGTCCGAGATACTCTCTTTTTAGACTCTCTTTCCATAAGTAATTCCGACAGCTTTCTAGAATTTAGTTGATTCAGGTAAAGTTTAATATCTAGGAATTCATAGCTATCCAGAAGATTGAATATTTAGATATATTAGCTTTTATGCTCAGATTAAACTGAGAATCGATAGATGGAACTAAGAAAGAGCTAAAACTGTCAAAAACGTTAGAGAATACTCGAGTTCATTCTGTAACCGAGAAAATGTAAAGAGTCCCCATTTATCAGAAAATAGATTACCAAAAATATGAGAAATAGATGTATCCATAAGTATTACCAATAAATTAATTTCTCAGTCTTTTCTCGAAAATTTCGGTGTAAAAATGACAAAAATAAATATTCCATGAATGGGTAATAGAAAAAACCTCTAGCTATTTAGCTATCATTTAATTGGCAAATACTTCGTTATTAGCAATGAATTCATGAAAAAAATGTGTCTTAATACTCTATGGTTCAAGGCCTCAGCACATGACGCATATAGCCACATGAAAATTTTAGGAAATCTGTGTGACAATATAGTATTTAATATTTATTTACAGATGCTTAAAAAGGGTAATTTAATAACGGTGTTCGAAAAGTCAAAATTACTTAAATATGAGAAACTCTCATGCCTCATTTCAACTTTATTTGTACTCAAAAGGATAGTTGTAATTTTATTAATAATTTAATTATAATATTATGTTTTGACCTGCTAATGTAAGTCCAAACCAAAGTTATAAATTACTCCTTAAAGATTTAATTGAAGTAAAAATTAGGATTTAATTTATTTCATAATGAATGGTTTATCTCTTCAAGTTCTGTTACTTCCGCTGACACCAGAAGCAAAAACAAGATTTCCAGTGATATATACATCAGCTGCAAAGAAATTTGAGCTTGCCCTGTGTCCGAGGTATTTTCAACTCTCAAACTCACTGTTAAAGTTATTCACTCAAAAGTTATTCGGCGTATCAATTAACCAAATACTGCGTTTGTGGGAGTTAATTCTAAAACCAATTCCTTACTTTCAATTCATCTGCTGAATCACCGTTCTTTAATGTTCATCAACCTCTCTTTTTGAATAACACCTGCACCATCGATCAGGGTGATCCCCTGTTTGCTCGGATCCAAACTTCAGCGCGAATATTCTTTAAAATAGTAGTTTACTGTGAAAACGGCGAGATACCTCTACTATAATGTATCTATATAATTGAATAGATGCATAATATGTGATTGGAAGTATGTCCGACATCATTCAGAGCTTCGCTTAGTTCATTTGAATTAGTCAGGGTTTACTTAGATGCCAATCTCTTGGACTTTATTTTATGCTTTATTGCGAGGGCTGTTCGTTAAAGAGCCTCCATTATTTTTTAATTGTATATCTTTTGTAAAAAAATATCATTTTATGTTAATTATAGTTTGGCTTAATGTGTAATGTTACAAGTTTAATTGATATTACTCTATTATTGAGTCAGCGGCAGCCGTTGCAAGTTGAAACCTGGTCCGTTCGCTACAGCTATTCGCTTTAAACGAATGGGTTTCTTCACCTCAAGGAACAGAAAAAGTCATATGGGGCTAGCACTGGACTATAGGGAGAATGAGGAACACACATCTACATTGATGTTTTCAAAATATCCAGCCTACACTTGAACGTCCTCGGTTATGAGCAGCTTCGGAACTCACTAGGAACAAAATGCATCATATGCGATTTTTTGTTACAAACGTGTGGGTGGTACCCGATGAAGTTTTAAATATTTCTGATAGAGTTCATAGCGTTACTTGACGGTCTTTTCTTACATTTAGAGAAACGGTGTTAATACTCACTTCCCTAAGATCAGTGACTGAAGCTGGGTCCACACTCGTTTGAAAATGATTGCCTCCCCTCTTTTAGCATTTTAAACCATCTTCTAGATGTGCTGTAGAGAAAAAATAACTCTCCATAAGAGTCTCCTGTAGCATTACATAGGCCTTGGGTGATGATTGAGGCTAAAACAAAATCTCAATGCTGCGTATTGCCCCTATCCTCCTCCATTGTGGTAGACAAACTGAAAATGTTTTAAATTGCAACGGCTGCCTCTGACGCAATACTAGAGTCAAATAATTGAAAAATGTAACTAAACACATACACTATTGCACAATAAGCTAGCAATATAACATTAAATTAAATTTGCGCACAGTTCATTTTGCGAATAAAAACATATTGTCACACTTTATTGATCAGCCCTCGCATACATGTCTTAATATTTTAATTTTTCCCTAGTCTCTTTTACAAACTTTTCTCTGATACTGTATTATAAATTATATATAAATATTGTAAACAAATCCGTGTACAATTCCTCTGATTTGCTATTCGCAATCAAAGTAACCGAATTTTGAAAATCTCATCTTTTCAATGGTTTCAATATTTTTATAAATATATGACAGTTGTTTAATAATTCAGCGTTTAAATTAATCCATGATTCCCTTTCACCATTATTTGAATGCATTACATTGATTATATTACATACTTTCGCAACCCTTTTCAAAAGTTTTATTTTTGCATTTTTTGCAATGCAAAATACTTTGAACTGTATTGTACTAAAGCTTTCTCACCTGGCTTTTATAGGCTGCCCTAATCTGGATTATGAATCTTTCTGAGCCAACCCATTGGCAAAGTCAAGCTCTTTGCCTCGAGTCACATGCTCCATGAGGAATATCCGTTGTGAGAATAAGGGAGGCTACCAAATCCATTTCTCTCCCCTCATTCCTGCTCAAAGAGGTGATCACTCATTTCCACTTTTCAATCACTTCCAAACCGCATTCAATATCCTATTTTGACATCAACCAGCAGGTCAACAGGATGCCCTCCGCTCCGCCCATGACTCTCTCTTGCACCCTTTCGGTATTCGCTCCTGCTATCTCTCCTACTATCTCTCTCTTTTCCCGCCACTCTTCCCTTCACCCATTCCTTTTTCAGCATTATATATTTCCTCGTCTCCTTCCGTTTCTTCGTTGGCCGATAAGATCCCACGGGAGGAGGCAGAGAGGGAGGGATCCGATGGGATTCGGACGGGATACGCAATGGGGGAGCCAATCGAGTGCACTAGTTTTCGGATGGCGTTGAAAAGGGTATCGACGGTGTTGTTCTGATGCCGCCGGGAGTATAGTATGCTCGTGTGAGGGGAGCGGGAGCATGAGAGTATAAAGGACGGGTGAGTGAGTGAGTGGGTAGAAGGGGTGGGAACTGAGAAGAATGGCATCAGCACAGGGGGAGTGAAAGAGGTTTGTTTTATTCAGTAATGCCTTGCATCCACTTTCCCCGGTTTATATAACCGAGGCTTTTAAAATGGGGAAGGGAGGATAGAATGGTTTTCTGGCCATTGAAATTCGGCTGTTGATTTTCTTTACTGGCTGACTAATTTTTTCGATGGGTTTTGAAGGTAGTGATCTAGCGCATATTTCACATTGAATGTTGGTGGACGTGATACATAACACTGATTAATTGTGTTCAGATTTACATATTCTACTCATGATTGCAATAGGTGAAATTTTAAAGTTTAAAAATAAATATTATTTTGAAAGAACTATAGTTTGAAATAGATACGTAATATTACTATCAGAACTTTACTGCGAATGTCAATTGCCTGCAACCCTCTCCTCTCCCCTTTTATATTATTAGCTCTGTTATAACCTGACAGTTCTTTTGTCCATTTTTCTTATTTACTTTGTCTACTCTTTTGTCCGCTGGACTTCCTCGAGTGACAATGTGTATCCAAAATCATTTATTTCTCTTTTCATTTCGTAATCCATATTTCCTTTCCTCCACTTATTCCTGTATTCTTAACTATGAGATATCTAGGGTTCTAAAACCACGAGTTATCAGTTTGAATAGGATTAATGTTTGAATCAATTTGGAAGTGAAAAATAGGATTTTTCATACATTCTAAGACCTTTTCGTCGCAATTATTGATTTCTTTGAATTAATTAAATACAAAATTATTTATTTAAATGGGTGAGTACATGATTGAGGAGGATAAGTGATTTATTTAAAATTTCGAAAAATTAATAATTGTTGGCTGAAGTAAAATTTGACTATATTAACATTTTTCCCATTTAAAAATGCACTTCACGCATTCATCGTATCTTACATTTAACTCTGAATTAATACCTGGAGGAGGATATTCTTTTCTGTTTTCCATCTTCACTTAATTCAATGGTTCGATTTTGTAAAAATTCATTTTTTAAATCTTATGGAATGAATAAATAGAATCCTCATAAACTACCATTCCATGTTGAGCATTGTGACGTTTTTGGCACGTTAGGCTATGTTTAAGTCTCTCTTACTTCGTCACTTCATCCAAGAGCTCCGATTATTACATTTGGCGTGTAAGTGTGATCTTCTAAGTATTTCGTAATCAAATGTAAAATATACCCATTTACACGGTACCCTACAAAGGTGTGGACGTAGGAGTTTTCACACCAGTATTGACCATTCATATCTTAGGACTTTTATGCATACTCACTTTTCCCTCTCTTGCTGATGACTGGTTTCATAGGTACTTTTCAATTTTTACTCATACGAATTTGTAGACAATGAGTGAGGAGAGGAGAAGAGGATGAGAAGATGAATATTCTTAGGGTTTCAAATAAAACCGAACGGATTTTAATCTCCCAATTGGTGCCAAAGTATCAATTGTAAATTTCCTACTTTATGACTATGAGAACTTGAATTAATATTCAAGACTTTTATAAATATATATTAATTAAGGACTGTATGTATTTGTGAAATGAGAAAAAGAGCCTTGAATTAACTTGAAGAAAATACCTAGGATTTCTCATAGGCGTATTGAAAACTTTATACAATTTGCCATATAATTTGCGTCAACTTCGTATCCAATTAGTGGAATCCGTGAAGTCAGTCTTAAATAATTCTGTCGTGTGGAGCAGGGAAAAATAGAAATGACAAAATACTTTTTTCACAAAGGTTGTGTACAATATTGTATAGGATGAGTGTAGTCTATTTTTCCCAAGGTTGCAATACATCAACACTGTAATAATCTGCCCTAAGTTTGGTTGGTAGCAACTTATATCATAAATTGGAGGGAAGATCGGAGAAAATTTTTATTTTTTTAACCTTAAATTCAAAATTTTACTACTGAATTCATAATTATCTTGATAATGAACAAAGAATGCTGAACCCATGAATTTAGATAAAGAGGAATGCAAGTGTATATGTACATTCAATACTCGAAAAAACAAGTTGGCTCATGCTGGAGACATTAATTTTTGTATTGTAAAAGCCATATCTTTTATGTTAAAAAATATACGACGATCCAGAGTATTTCTTTCATGAGACAAAAAATTATTTATATTAATTTTCCCTAGAAGTTTTTGCTCCTGATTTAGGTTTTATGTGCTAGATATTAATTATCTGAAATATGCGATATCATGATACTAAGTGCTAAAGTGAAATGAAAATGTAACCAACACCCACTCAGGAACGATTAAAATTTGACTTGGATTATGTATCCAGTATACTCACCAAAATACTTTCCAGCTTCTTTTTAAAGTCTATTTGTCGTTGTTGAGGTATTGATATTGGTTATTTTTCAAGGGTTTCAGTTGGGATATGGCATATTTATCGACGAAATAAATACAACTTGATATTTTCTACACTATTTATTATGAAAATATAAATACAAAACTTACTATGTTGTGTTCTTGCAGTTACCACACTGTGGTCACATGATAATTTCTGTTATTTTTGCGGGAGCGGGAATAGGATTATACAAGTAGGGAGCAAATAGTGATTTCCTGGAGTGCCAATACGTATTTGAGCAAATTTCAACTCTTTGTGAAGCTGAAGAAGGTGTATAACTTTTATTATAACACCTTGGAATATTTATGAGGCAATAATTTTATAAGGGCAAGTTTTAGCAAAGGGAAAAAATAATAACAACTCACTTCAAGAGAAAAATTTGCTCTCACGGTGTAAGATTGGTACACTTCAGTCCGGTTAACAACACAACAAACAGCATTGAGTGAAACCACCAAATGACTAGTACATGTTAGACCTGATAAAGATCTCGTCTCAGACAGAAAAATAACGAATCAATGCCCGTTATTACAACAACTTTACATCATTTTCACAAATTATTCCATCTCATTATATAAGTACGTTATAGGTGAGAGCATGGAATGTAATGAATTTTCCAAATCAGTCAATTGAATAAAATGCAGAAGTACATGTTAACAAATACAAAACATGATTTAACACAGCTTTCATTTACATGGTAAAAGAAAAGAATAAATATAATAAATAAGTGCAATAATATAGCATTAAAAAGTACACAGCGTGCAGGAGAAACTTAATGATTTAAAATTAGTGAAGAGATTTTTGGGTTCTTTCAAATGTGACCATATATACTTTTACCACAACTAACTGAAAATAAAGCACTAGCATGATTTGATGCTTCTGTTTCCTAGTCAAGTAAATATATGCCTGCTGATATTTATGGTGACCTAAGGCTTCTTGTTGAAGTTCATTTTATTGCTCATTAGAATACTACACCAGTGAGCTCGGGGTGCTAAAACTAAAGAAGACTAGATGCATTTTAACTCTTCATACCTACATGCGTTATGAATGAAGCTTATCATCTTTTCATATTGCATTAGTAATTGAATGACAAGACTTCATTTTATAGAATGCTTCTCAAATTCCTCTCCTAATATCAATAATACCTTAAATTTCATATTACCGCTATTGCTCTATTTTCTGGGAACATTTGCTGGGTGGATTATTATTTTTCCACCCTGAAATACCCATACTACGTTTTTTATTGCTTTGGAATACCCGGCATTGTCCTGGGTTCGTGGTGCTCCTTTCGGGTTCATCACACAGTAGTTATTGCTTTATTTATTTATTGCAATAGTCTCCTGTGCCCGGCGATATTTAGGACGGGAGTACTAACGTCAAACCTGTGGTTGAAATATGCCTCAAAAGGAATGCGTTTATCGCAGAGTAGCTTCAGAGTAAATATATGAGGCACCTTCCCTATGAGTAATATGACATCGCAGTCCTTGAAGAAAGACTCCGTTCCCCAAAACCGAAAACCAAGAAGCCTCGGACCCAGTTATTGCCAGTTGAATGTTGGAAATAATCATTGCAAGGAAATATGACCTAGTGGAACATACCCTGCATAAATATACAAATCTATAGTCATTGAAAATATTTACACACATGTACATAGTAACTTTTTAAAAATCCACTCGTAGTCTTGCTCATAAAAAAGAAATCATTTGGACATACATACACATACAAGCCATGCACGCAAATATTCTTAAAAAATGTTACTCATCATTATTCAATCTTCCCTTTCAAGAGAGAGGGAAAGAGAGAAGGCGAAAGGCAAACCAAGCGTCTACTTGCACTCACTTGGACTCACAAGCCTCGAAAAATGCACTCGTTGTGTTTTATTTTATTTTCCCGCCAAGCTATGTTTCTACAATTATTTGTTCTAACTTATACGTTCCAAATTTTACAACAAGAGTCTTTTATGAATATCTCGAGTCATAAATCCATTCCATTGGATAGGAAGTGCCTCGTCACGATTTCAATTACATTCTACCTCAAAAAATATTTGAATAACTTTATTCGTCCCCTCCGAAAAATATCTTCCTAATGGCAGGTAGTCTGTAATCTTTATTTTAAGATATTGATGGTGACGTGCTGACTCTTTCAAGTTGTTAGTTTCTAAACCAATTTCCATTTTAGTCATTAAATAATACATTTCGGTATCGAATTTTTGGTGTTTTTTTCAGTCTGACTAAATGCATAGGAGAGATAATTTCAATCATTTTGTTGTAGCAACAATGTATTCACCGTTGTATTAAGATTTTCCTCAAAAGTTTAAATATAATTTTAATGCACTTTCGTTGAACAAAGAACAGTAAATTGAAAGGCACACGGTGAAGCTACAACTACGGATTATTTTTTTTTTAATTTTACTTTTCAAATGGATCCAGAATAACTCGAAATTCTGTCTGAAATTTTTACTTTTCTTTTGCTTCGTTTCCTGTTTAAGGTTCCTGCTTCAATAAGAGGATATCTATCATCAATTTTTTTCTTAACTTTAACCGTACTATTTTTGAAAATCTAAAAAAAACACGAAAAATAAGTATTAAAGGGATGGTAACGAATAATTATTGGTGGTAGGCAGAAGGCAAGATCGTGTTACCCCCTTCGAGAAAATGGATTCCCCAAAGACACCCGCATGGCCGAAGGAACGCTAGTGGAGAAAAGGGCGTTGCGGGAAACACACTCTGGCTTGTCATTAGCTGGACGTAGGAGTCGCTGCAAGCCTCTCTCAATCCGTGTTTTCGATAATTTAGGGTACTCAAACTCCAGATAAAGATGCCTTCAAGACACCCGACTCTTGAGGTCATTCACCCATTAATTGTGAAGGTGGAGAGCCAATCAAACACACTTTGAGGTAAATCCCGTGATTTTGTTAGCCAAAAAAATGATGAGGTACAGAACATATCACTCTGAAGAGTAATGGAACATCCGGAGCGATAAATTGGGATCAAACTGCGTATAATTTATGGTGATAATAGTAGTAGATTTATGGTATATAATTTAGTATTTTTTAATACCATTTACTTACGGTACAGAAAAAAAGAAATTTAAATGTTCCATGCAGCAACGACACTTATGGTGTGAAGAAGCGATGCTAAGAAGGAGGATAATGATGAAGTAAAATGGGTGAGAATAAACCTGGATAAGATAAAAAGCTGTTATTTAGTTACTAAGTTTGTTCCCAAGTAGGTATTTAGAATGCATTCTACTTTTTTAAAAATTGCAAAATGTTTCAATGGACAATCTAATACTCAGCTCATTGCGCCCAACTTCTGCGGGTGGCAAATGTTATTGATGAAGAAAATAGACTTGTAAATATCCTTTTCTGAGACTGTTTCAAGTTAAATGGTCGAGTTATTTTGGATCACATTCGGATACTAATGGCGTCCCTGAAATTTGGTACGCATATTGTATTATCAGTGTCTTTCATATTCACTGAAAATGACACAGGCATTTGCTCATTCACACTGCTGTATCCTCAAATTTATATCACTTTTTTTCTGAAAAACTCTTGTTGAACGCGCATAAATTTGTTGACGCTTTACAAACGACTTAGAATGGCTTACGCTTAGCAAATCATACCTAATAGTATAAAATAAATAATACAAGCTATTAATTATTAAATTAACTATAATTTAAGAATATATAACATTTTGAAATGGTATATGCTGGTTTGTTATCGCCTCCGCATAGGGAGGATCTTGTAAACTCTACCAAAACCATCTCAAAAACTAATTCACCTAAACTGACTTAGATGCACAATATGTCGACTTAAGTACATGGTAGCCGCTTTGGATTCTCTTTTCTCCCTTGAGTTTGACTAGAATTTACACTCAATCCTTTTGCCGGTTCGGTGCATAGATTCGTCAACCCTACGCTTCACACTGTTGCTATTGCGTCTGATCCGTAAGGAAGATGAGTTTCTAAAAAAAGGAAGCCGTACGCATAATAACATACTTAACTTTAAAAATCGACAGGAATTTCATTTAGTATTATCTGGGCTGGAATTCGGTTTAGCTGAATTTAACACAGCTTTGTCGAAAAATACAACCAAATAGAATAGGCTTTTTGTTTCAATTTTGCATAGCTTTCTCTGTATACGAAAGTGAATGTTGTACATTTGTAACTCCTCCTTAGAAATCGAGTTTCCCGTGGCGAATATTATAAGTAGGTACTCCCAGAAGAGGTAATTGGTATTTACTTATTTTGCTGTGCTAATTACATTTTTTTACAATTAGTGTGGCCTTGAGATTTCATTATGCAGGTTGTCTGAGAAGCATGTTTAACTGTTTGACGTTGGTAGGTGTGGTAAACATTAGAGAGTGAAAATAATAAGGGAAATCATAATTTGGATCTCATACGAGAAACTCGTCTCGTGGAAATAATAGGAGGAGTAGGTAGGTAGTTGGGGAAATAGCCTGGCGGAGCACATGTTGGGAAGCTGCTGATGAAAGAGGCCGTCCTGAGAAATAAGGGATGCGAGCGAAGGGAAAGTGGAGTAGGGAGAGGGGAACGGCAAAGTCAAGTGGAGGGGGTGGACGAGGGTGAGCAGAAGGGTGTGGGATGGTAACAGTCGGGGGGTACGAAATTAAAAACAAACAGGGTTTCTGGGGTGGGCTGGATTCCGGCTCAGCTGACGCATCATCCTCCCCTTTCTTCCACAACCTCTCCCCCCTCCTTTCTCTGTCTCCTTCGACCCTTCTCCCCCATATCGCCAAACCTTTCCTATCTACCACTCTCGCCAACTTTATCTTCCCCTATTCTGACAACAAATAAATTTACATCTCTTCTTGTAGATAAAAGAATAGTTAAATTATTTTTCAGTTTTATTGCAAGACCTAATTTTTAATAAGTGTTATCCAAAATGAATTCTAAATGATAGAAGGGATATTTCCCATCCTCTCATCTTTATAGGAAATGGAATGGAAAATGTGTTTTCTATATAAATACCCTTTCCCTCTTTCTTCCCGTCATTATTCACACCGGGGTATTACCGTTACTTTAATTGTTTCCAGGTTGCAATGTTAAGGAGATTTTTCACAAATAATAATAATATTACTTGACGGATGGTATTCTAGGTCCTTTTTTCTCTAAACCAAGTACCATTTAGTTTACGTTTACAGATCTTTCTTGTTAATTTCTTCTTCTTCATCATCCTATATTCGTGGTCTCATCGTAACAAATGGAATCTCTATGCCAGTTCTAGCTCATATTCGACTTCTTATCCACCAATACATAGTGGTGCTCCCATCATTCCCACAGTGCCTTTCGTAAGGGTAGGTGCTCCATCCTACCAGTTTCTTTCTCGCCCCCATGACGCCCTCCCACTCTTCCCCCATCTCCTGGTCCTCTTTCCCAATCCTTCGGGAGCTATTACGGCCGTTTTCGGATGAAAGGAAAACAATCGAAGTTTTCTTTATCCTTGTACCAACTTTGCTCATCCCCTTTTTAGCTATCGCAGTCTCCGCAGAAACTTCCTTGCCTTACGCTTTTTTATAATTTTCATTTTTTTGTTCACTATAATAACCTTTTCTGCTTGGAATTTGACTTTTTGAAGTTTTGATTTGTTTCCGTTCCCACTAAAATCTTCAAATCCCTCCCTTTATATTTTTGTCAACACAAGTATTTTTTTTCTTTTTGAGTCAGAATTGAAACCTCGCATCCGATGGATTAAAGGAAAATAATTTCTATTATTGAATGCATCGTAATGGTAATATGGATTTAATAATTATCATCTGCGCCTCGCTGAAACTTGAAACTATGGCTCGTGCTTAATCGCAAGGGCCCTCGGTGGACGCCCTTCACTCCCTCATTATTTCCGCAAAATCCGATCTCCCTGTTTCCCGCTCTTTCATTTCTCCTCGCCATCTTATTATATATCATTCAATATTGCTCTCAAGCTTCAATCCATTTCACTCTTGTCCCACTGTAACTCCATTGGATTACACAGCTTGCCGGAATCCGTTCAAGAGAGAATAAAGGGAGTGTTTGGGAAGATGACAGTAAGGGGGGAGCGAAGACTGGGAAGCCGATTCGAGAGGTGGTCTGGAGATGGAAGTATAGAGTCGAGTAGTTCTCCCTCTGCAGCTTTTGTGTGTTTGGTGAACGTATTTGCAGAGGATGTAGTGCAACGTCGATTGGCTTGACAGCTCCTGGGAGTTCGCTTGGGAAAAGGATTCGGAGGGGTTTCATGATATTCAGAAGAGAGTTTCTGCGGATGGGTAATGGTTTGACATTGCTACGTACAGGCCATAATAACTGATTTACAATTTACAATTAAATTGAAAATGCCTGCTCAAAATCAATTGTATTAACACTCTTGGATTTGGCCACAGATATATTTTAATATTAATTAATCAAACCGCCAGTTTAAAATAAATGGAAACAATGTCGATGATAAGTATTTTTCAATTTATTTTGATGCTTTTTTATAAAGGCGGATCAAAATCAGTAAACAACTAATAATCACTACATTTATTATTTTAATCGTTATGGATGTACATTGACGCAATAGCCAGAGAAGCGCTAAGTTGAGCGAATCATAAGTAAATGAGGAAAGTGTACTTTCCATGTGAACGTTTGCAGAACCGGCATTAAAAAACTTCGTAAAAAGAACCAATAAGTATTGGCAATAATAACTTGAGTAATGTATTTACAGATAAAATATTGCACTATCTCCCTAGCTTTTTATATCTATATATAATTTCATTGTATATAGATATAGGTTAATGCTTTCATTACTATATTTAAAATGTACATGTATTTGCAAAAATACTGCATAAACTATTGCTCGTCATTTTACTTCCTTTAAAAAAATCAGTTTTATAATGGCTAAAGGCGTTGTTACTAATGTCATTTTCCTCCCCATTCTTCTTCATACTCTTTCTGCGATTTATCGTAAAATTACTTGATAATCAAGTATCGTGCACCAATGGAATGTTTATCGAAGTGGAAAGAGTTCCGTGCCAAATTCTGGACACCCACTCTTGACAATTGAACACGAAAATTTTTGTTTAATATATATAGCTACGTCTAAACCTTAGTTTATAATTGAAAAAATTTCCACTAACAAAATGAATGTTTATTTAGTCTCTGTTTTTGTTCTATTAAGAATATAAATATTATTACCGTTAAAAATCTGTTCAACATTTGTAAAATAGTCATCGATATCTTATAAACCATAATAATGGAATAATAAAATGCAATTACTATTTTCATCCATCCCTCCAATTAACCGACATTTCATAAATATATATTTACACGGTGTATGTTTCATCTCATGGATCTATTGATTATAAATTACGCTACTGGCCAAAAAGGACATGAGAAGCAGCCGCAGAATATATTAAATATCCTAAAATGCTTTGTTGTTTTATATCTCTCGGCTCAAAGTGCTTCAGCGCAATGACTATTACCATGAGTTAGGAATCCTATTACTAAATGACTAGGTCTCTCACTAGATTTTGGTAATAATTATTGCCTATAAATATATTCACAGTATTCGTTGTGTTCGAAACCCTGCTCGTCTGCTCATGACGAGACCTTAGAATGCTTGAAAATATATTTAACCTTCAAATCATATTATAATTAAACTACCCACTGCTAGGTATTAATATTTACACAAAAGTTTATCATTCCATTCACACCGTCTCCGATATCCCAGGACGCACTTCAAAAATTAAAATCAAGGAACACTCATTTACTGCCTGTCCCATAAATGAGCGGCACTTTTGTTTTCAATAAATATATAAAAATTATACTTCGTTTCTCTTTTAAAATTTATTGAAAAGTATCACTGTTTTTATTATAAATGCCGGTTGCAAAATATTGCGATAACCCCCAAGTGTTCAGTCTGGGTATTAATTGTGTATTTTTTTGAAGACCACTTTGTTTCTCAATGGATTGGGCCTGTGGCAAATTTTTGTGCGCACAATTGTTGCTTCAGTTTTAATTTATTGCTCTTTGTGCTCTCGGCTTAAATGCACGCGACCTAAAACCGGCCGAAATTTATTCAATTTTATACAGATCTACAATTCACTAGAAATTCAGAAAGTCCATTGGTTCAGTCGAAGACGGGAATGAATGGATCGCTTTTAGTTTGTATAATGTGCCTTCTCTTATCATTACTTTAAAGTTTAAAATATCTACTGTGTATAAAAAAAACCACTTGGTGAACCTTATTGCTAATACAACTGCTTATATTGCCATGCATCAGTTACAAAAGTACTTCATCTCTATATATTGAAACTATATGCCTTTACAAGGTACAAGCTTTCGATGAATTGGTATAAAAAATCTTCTCTTGTTCCGTTCTAAAATTTTAGATGTCTACTTTATCGGTAAAACCTGGAATAGAATTGAATAGGCTTTTTCTTTTGCAATCACTTATAATATCCTGTGGTGTGAAGGCTTCAATGAGCATATAGCTGCTGTAAATAGGGCACTTTAGTTAATAAACTTCAAATTCGTTTATTAATAATTTTCAAAAAGCGCTCACTCCAGAAAATTCTTCCTTGAAATATTTTAAGTGCATTTATCAGCACTGTACTTCGTCACTTGGCTACAATCAAAACTCCTCCTACTATTCATTGGAAGGTTTCATACCCTCTAGCCCAAGATTTTGGATTATATGTTATTAAGAAAAGGTGTCACATATTTTGAAACGACCTGATGTTCAGTTGTTCATAAATAATTACAAACCGTTCAAAATGTGTTGCAATGCGCGACATTTCAAAGAGCTCCATGAGTGATCACTTTTCAAACAATTAATTGTTAGAACAATTTTATGCAAATATAAAAAGAGGACGCAACATATGCGGAAATATCTTTATATGTCGTTCACCTGCTTGACTCCTGCAACAAAGCTGCCCTTCAGCCAGGATATACCGTTCCAAGAGGGGGAGAAGAGTAATGCAGGGGCTGTGGAGAGGACAACATAGGAGCGCCGTTATTGTTGATAACAGAACCGTCTGGTCCCTGAATGGGTGGAGCCAGACACAACTGAAGCGGAGGCGGCTGCGGAGCTGGTGAGTGCTGCTGCTGCCCAGGCTGGTGTTGCTGGTGGTTGGCCTGCGAAGACTGTGGCTGGTGTGACTGGTGCCTGGACTGTGACTGCCCCATCGGATGCGGACTTTCTGGTCCTATCTGTTGATGACTAGATGAAGATGTCTCACAGCTGTCCATGCTATCTCCACCTCCCTCAGAGCCGTCCTTAAAACAGGCAGACTCGTAGTGCTTGTTGAGATACGACTTGAGGGCGAAAGACTTGTGGCAGCGGGTGCAGCGGAAGTTCTTGGCGGCAGAGTGCGT